>JAPYZJ010000080.1:0-122530 GCA_030522765.1 Ophioninae sp. B BG-2022a
GGGGAACCCTCTGGATTATTCGTCCCGATCGAAATTTTCCATCGTTCGAATTTTTTCGTCCCGAATGGAACCCCCCCCCCCCCCCACACCACTTACTCTTCCCGAAGAGATAAGAGGAATATTGTGATTTTTTATAAATAGAGATAAACGTAAATGTCTGTTGGAAAATTTGAGGATAAAGGAAGAAAAAAAAAAGTTAAGGAAAATACGGTTTGACGAATTTTTGGTTATGAGAGGAATCGTTTCGTCGGTGAGATATCGCACCCCTGGAGAACAACCCAGATCGTATAATCCACCCCTTTTTTTTTTCACGAATAAATTCCCTTCTATTCTTCAATAACCCCTTTTCCAATCTTCGCGTCTGTAATGATACAGCCAACCGAGAAAAAAGAAAGAAAAACGAAGGGTGGAAAGGGGGATGAAAAAAGAGAGAGGGGTGTAAAATGGCTCGTCGGTGATCGAATTTTTGTATTTTTTCTCTCTCTTTCGCGAAGCTACGTCGACATCCATAACCTCAATTTTTCGGCATCGAGTTTCCCTTATTTTGACAGCGGTTTGCCGATCCGTGTCGATCCCACGTAAAACCCACCCTCCTTCGGTGATTTCGAGGACCCCCCTCGTTTTACAAGTTTTCACTGGGTGTCCTCGTAATTCGCTGGGGGGACGACCTTCTCCCCCCTCACCTCCCCCAGAAGAATGATCTCAAAAAAAAAAAACAGAAAGATTTCCTAAAAAGCAACATGGCGTGTACAAAACGATCTCAAAATGACCTTTCGCGTCATACGCTTTCGTATTACACTTATTATCACAAAGGGGAAAAATGGGACCCAGGGAGGGGTGGGCACGTAAAAATTTTACGAAAAATCTCATCTCTCGTCTCGTTTCACATCTCTATTTATTTCGCTCGGTCGATCGTCCCAGCGAACAAAGAAAATCCATGTGGAAGCTTACCAAAGTCTAGGGGTAGGACGTTTGCTGGATTGGGGTAGGCGGAAAGGGGGGTGGATTTAAAATCTCCCTCTTCGATCCTATTTCGCTCTCGTGAACGGTGGCCTCGCTCTGTTTGAATTTGTCGAAAGGGTTCGATTCTGTTTATTTTCAAGGACGATGTAGGCCAAGGGGGTGGGGGGTGAAAGAGGGGTTTTGAAAACGCGGGGGCACCGAGAGATTGGGGGATGAATCGAGGACTGACGTGTTGCACATGTACAACGATGCAATGTACCCTCGTTGTTAGCCCCTGCCTCCCACCTCTCTCGCTCTTTTTCTCTCTCTTCTCTTTTTGGCGACAGAGAGCGAAAAAAAAAATCGAAAATGTTCCAGCTCGACGAAAATTCGTGTGGCAATTGCCACGAGAAACGGGGGCGGCCTAATTCGCCAGAATATACGAGAGAGAAGGATGAACAATGAAAAAAAAAAAAAAATTAAAAAATAATAATAATGAAATAAAAATTGTTGAGGGGGTGATTTGGACGAGGGTTTCGATACCGCCTCGCTACCCCTTCAGACCTTCTTTTATTTTCGTGTAAAAGCGAGGGTACTAAGTATCGCGAGTATGAAAAAAAAAAAAAATCTATACTGCCCGATTTACAGTCTATACACAGTGGAATTCAGCCCCCATAGAAATTATGTACGCGCAAGGGTGGAACTGTACCTCGAAGGCATGGGTGATTAAAAAAAAAAAAATGGAAGCGTGGTGTCGGAAAGAGAAGGAAATGTTATAAAGTAAGAGCGTAAAATCCCCTTTAGGGGTACGGGGGTATGTGGGGCAATTTAATTGAACCCACCCTCGTTTCCCTTCCTCACTCTGGCTTGATCTCGATCTCTCTTTCTCAATCTACACTGCTATCTCAATCTACACTAATCTGCACCGCTATCTGTTAAATTCTGAGATATCAGCAACGTGAGAAGGCATTTTCTTTTTTTCTTTTATTTTATTTTCATTTTTTCTTCGAAACTGTTTATTTTTTAGTTTTCCGATAAATTAGTTAATTTTGTTTATTTATTAAGACTCTGATCGTCGTACGTCGGTATTTTTTAATTTACATCAGCATTTTTTAGTTTTTAGTTTATTTTTTGGTTTATTTTTCAGTTATGATTTAGTTTATCTTCAGTCGATTTTTGTGCTAAGATTTAGTGTTTTTTTGAACATTTACGCGTTTTTTTGTTATTTCAGGTTATATTGCGGTTTTTTGTTATTTTTGGTTAAAATTTGGTTTTTTGGTATTTTTGTTATGTTATTATTTAGTTACTATTTTGTTAAGCTTTATATCTTTATTACGTAAACATTTTTGTTTATCTTTCTTTATCTTAAATTGTTCGAACGTTTTTTTTACTAGGGTATAATAAATTATATCATCATCATCATTAATCTCACTAGCGTTGCTTCGTAGGGCGGCCAATAACGCGAACTGAAAATCTTGCACGTGGCGTAAATTTTCGTAACTCGGTCCCTCCGGATTATCGATTCGTTTATTTTCATTTCTTCCCTTCTTTTCGTGCCCACGTATTTGCGAGGATTTCCCGAGGGAAATGTGAAGCTTTGAAGTTGTTGAAGAGCTCGTTGACAATTTGGGAAGAAAAGGGGACGCGGAGGGGGTGGAGGATAAACTTATATTAATTAAATTGACACTGATACATTTTATTCATCTTACTGGATTTCTTATTTCGTAAAACGCAAATACCGATGCATTTTGTTCTCCCGTTAATTACCTATTAATATTTCCAAGAGAATCTCATCGTTTTAGTGAAAAAAAAAATCCTTTAGGGGAATTTTAGTTTTGGTGTTATAACGGTCGGAAATTTCATGGGGTTTAAGCATATCTTTCTGGAAATTGAGGGGGTAGTTGCAAATGAACTTTGACACGAAAAACTCTTTTGATGGACGAGAAGAAATTGCATTTCCGGTAATTGGGGATCAGATGATGATGATGATGATGATGATAGAATGTATTATGCCCTCGTAACAATTTCAAGCAAAACAGCGAAACAAATACCAAATAATACCGTAAAACACAAAACAATTATACAAATTCATAAACAATATTAACCAAAAATAGTCACAAGAATAATAAAGAAAAATAGAAATACAGCATCGATTATGGATAAATTATACAAACCAAAAACTCATATTAATTAAATGAAAGAGAAAGGGCGACAGATAATGATGATAATAATAGAATTTATCATATTCTTATAACACGGTCGGTAAAAATAGTAAAAAAAATAACATATAATATAATCCTACAAAAAATAATTTAAAAATTCATAAACTAGGTATATAATCAAAAAAAAATAATCGTAAGTTAATAATAAAGAAAAACAAAAATATAGCATCGATTATGGATAAAGTATACAAACCAAAAACTCAAACTAATTAAAAGAAGGAGACAGGGAGAGAGATAATGATGATTATAATAGAATTTATTATATTCTAATTACACGGTCGGTAAAAACAGTAAAAAAACAAAACAAATAATATACTAGTACAAAAAATAGTTATAAAAATTCATAAACTAGGTATATAAACAAAAAAAAATAATCGTAACTTAATAATAAAGAAAAATGAAAATACAGTACAGATTACGAATAAATTATACAATTCATAAATTGATACTAATTAAGAGAGAGAGAGAGAGAGAGAGAGAGAGAGAGAGAGAGAGAGAGAGAGAGAGAAGACCCACTGCAAAACGGGACAGTAGAACGACTTGCCATAACGTAATTTTGACAGAAATAACATCGCACTAGCGTCGCAAAGAACACCAGGGTATACGAGCACATGTCTTCTTCTTTTTCGAGGGCGAGGGGGGGGGAGAAGTAGAGAAAGATAAGAAGAGATAGAGAGAGAGCGAGAGAGAAAAAGAGAGAGAGCTAGAGAGAAAAAGAGAGAGAGAGAAAGAGAGAGAGAGAGACAATAAGTTCCTCTGCAAGAGGGATCTCCGACACTCTCTCGTATCTTAGAATAGTCTAGCGCGCAAGATCGGCGCAGCCCGCCCGCGAGTCGCACCATTCGCACTCTTTCGCGCTCTCGTCTCGTTTTGTCGCGAGGGCATGATTTTCGCTCACTTTCCCCGTGCCATTTGTCTCCTTCTCTAGTCTCCCCCCTCCCCCACCCTCTCCACAAGAAAATAGTAGATTTCACGGAAAATTTCGGGGTAAGCGAGCGCAATTGTTTTCCCGGTGGACTATGAGTTCCTAGTTCTGTAAACGCAGCTGCGAAAATATGAAAAAAAAAAAACAATTGTACGGACCAAGATAAAAAACGAAAAAAAAGTATCTTCACTCGTAATTGCTGATGGAATTGACGAGAAACAAACCATCGGTACTCTGAAATTCTAAATGACTCTTGGTGAATTAATTCGTGGGAACTTATACAATTGGCAATTATTCGTGCCATTTTTCAAGTACCAATTTAGTTCGAAGTAGTGGTAACAATTTGGCGATTGAAAGTTGTACGAATGGCACCAAATTGGTACTTTGAAAACGGACCAATGGAACCAAATTGCCAGTTGAAAATGTTACGAGCGGTGAAAAAACGTCACGAAGAGACCAAAACAGAAATAAAATAAAGAAATACAAAGAAATGAAGAAAAGACAGAAATAAAAAATGGTGCAAATCAGGAATTAAAAATCAAGAATAAATCAGGAATAAAAATAAGAAATAAGAAATGAAAAATAGTACAAATCAGGAATTAAAAATCATCCTGCCAAGTGATACGAATAGCTCGTAAAGTTGATTTACAAAAAATGGTACGAAAATGGTTCACAATACAAAAAATAGTACAAAAATGGTATAAATAACAAAAAATCGTACAAAAATTGTAAAAATAACAAAAAATGGTACAAAAATGGTATAAATAACAAAAAATGGTACAAAAATAGTATAACATTAAAAAAATAGTACAAAATACAAAAAAAAGCTAAATGGTTTACTGGCACAGCTACCAGCAGATTTTCAAGTTCCACTAAATCCATCAAATTGACGAAGCCTCTTCTACCCTCTCAAACAAAAATCATCATTTTAAATCCGTACGTTTTCTCCCCCGAACGGATCCACGTATCTGGAAAACTAACTGCGCTCAGTTTGACATTTCGGCCCCTCTTTCTTAGAAAAAAAAAATCGGGGGAATAAATAATGAAAAAAAAGAACAATATTAAAAAAAAAAAAACAAGAAAGAAGATTACGTACATGCGCATTGAGCAAGCGATCCGAGCTCGCCGCGATATTTCTAGGCCCCCGTATGCGCTGCAGTTCACAAACTTCGCCGAGGATTATAAAAGGGTTATTCAGCCGAGACCTACGGATTAAATGATAAAAAAGGATGGCGAACTCAAGAGAGAGAGAGAGAGAGAGAGAAATTTCGTGGCAGCATATATGGGAGACCTGAAATACGGGACCTTTTCAGACATCGGGGCTCTTTTCGAAAATTTTAAACCCTCTCCCTTTACCTCTTTCTTTTATATACAATATATATATATATATATATATTTTTTTTTTCTTTTTTTGTCTTTTTTTCTCATTCGCCCGGTTTTATATACGCGCAGAGCCAGAGAGTTTTAAGAACGTGCGGAATAAAAGGGTTCTCGGGTCTGAAAGACCCGCGAACGATCGCGAGAGAGAGAAAAAGAGAGAGAGAGAGAGAACGTGAGCCAAGGGCCCGACGAATGCACACGTTCGACTCGTGTGTGTCTCTCCCTTTAACCCCTCCCTCATCCCTTTCCTCCTCGTCGCTTACGGCCCATACGGGAGTTTCACGTATTTTTTTAAGATTCCCCGTTTTAAGCGCAGTCACGTTTGGGACTATTTTTGAATGTGAAAAATTGTATTCCCATATGTCCGCGGACCCTTTCTCTCTCTCTCTTTCTCTCGCACTTTTTTGTTTATTTGCTTTGGCTTTTCTTTTTTTTTCTTTTTTTTTTTTTTTTGACGATGGCCAAACCCAGTGTGCGAGGAAGGTGTGGGCGAGGGTTACCTTAAATCGTAACTTCGGTCTCTGTCTCGGTTTTTGCTTATCCCTCCTCTCTTTCTCTCTCTCTTTTTCTCGCTCTCTCTCTCTCTCACTTGCTTGCCTTTTTCTCTCACATTTCGCCACAAAACGTGCAAGACTCACACACCGGGTGAAAACTCACTCGAAGACACTCGAAAAAAAGATTCGAATCCTATATGCAACGCTTTTTCTTTCGTCATTGAATATCCGGTCGATTCGAATTGGAAAATCAAATGCGAGCAGTGGAGAATGAAAATCGAAGATTCTTTGGAGTAACGACGGAAGAAGCAGGAATTGGGGAACCTATCAACCGGAAGTAGACCACAAAATGGTGAAAAACTTCACCGGAAATGGATTTCGAGTCGTTGGAACGTAGGAACTAGAAATGGGTTGAAAATGACTGGAACATTGATGAGGAATCAGACTAACGATCATGAAGATACAAAATCGAAAATGGATTTGAATTTATTTCATCATTGAACTGGCTTTGGGCTAAAAATGGCTGGGACGTTGAATCAGAATCAGAGCAACGATTCGTGAACATCACGTAACCGGAAATGAATAAAAACTGGACCAAGACTGGAATCAGAATTATATCTACTGAAAATTAAGGGGAAACGATCCTCTCTGGTAAACTCTTCCAGTTATCCAGAGATCCAGTTTAAAGACAAAAAAAAAATGATTTTATTCGACGAGGTCCCAATTGGCAAAGTTCAGTGAGCAAAAAAATCGCAAGATATCGCGATTGAACAGAAATAAAGTAAAAAAGAATATGACATCGTGTGTATCGTCTTCATTCACGAAGGAAGCTATCATAGTAGGCGGATGTGAAGAACCACGAGAAAACGAGGGACGAAGAAACGAGAGGATTCGGGAGGTCCGGATGAGAAAGACACTCTCCTCTTTGCCTCCGATCCCTCTCCTCTCTCTCTCTCTCTCTCTCTTGGCCAAATCCCATCGAAAAATATTCGACAATTTTTAAACTCGTTTTGCGAACACATTCAAACGTCAGGGGCAAGTATTTCTGGGAATCGGGGATGCTCCCTCAGCTCTGTGCTTTTTTTTCTTCTCCCCACCCCCCGCTCTTTCTTCCTTCTCAACTCTTCCTCGACCAGTCTCCTTTTTTCCTCGTTTCTTGCTGCAAACGTGCAAAAAACACTGATCGAGACACCGTGCATTACGGAATGATCAATGGCCTGTGTCTTTACGATTATTCGTGAACCGTATTTGAATAATCGTTCGACACTCTCCGATTTTTCATCCCGATAGGAAACGCGTGCTACGAGGATCCGAAGAACTCGTCTGGTCCATGAAGAAAGAATATCAATTTTTCGTACAATCAATAAAAAGCTGGGAATATTTCTGTCTAATTATCGTTAAATTTTTTTCTTCCTCGTTTTTGTTTTTTTTTTTTCGAATTAAAAAAATGGAGTAGTGTACTTCAAATATTGAAAAAAGAAAACGTCTAGTTTTCCTTTCAATATTTGGTTTCGCGTTTCTCTATTTTTTTTTGCAGTCACGATAAAAACGAGGAAGAAAAAAATGGTACGAAATTAAACTGGAAGACACCTGGTTTTCTAGTGATTGCTCGAAAAATTACATTACGTATTCTTAAGAGGGTTTTTTTTAATCGTTTTTTTCTTTTTGGCTTGTGAGAAAAATTGATGATCTCGAATTTGGAAAAAAAAGATGTGCGTACGTTCGCGGTTCACCGGAAGCTCTGTGCTTTTTTTTCGGGATAGGGAAAGGGTGAAGAAAGTTCCCGAGGGACCATTAAGATTGTTCGGCGTTTCGATAATTTCGGCAGCACTCGCGAATCTCACCGGACGAGAGAAGGCCAATGAAACGGCGAGGATTGACGTGAACCTTTTTCCTTTTCCGGTCTCGTTTGTCCTGGGAATGCGAGCTGAAGGCATAGCGCTATTTTGCTGAGGAACGAGAGAAAGAGGGACAAGAGGGAGAGGGAGGGAGGGAGAGGGAAGGTAACAACGCGGGCGGTCAAGAGCAGTCGATCGACTCGTCCCGAAATCGTTGAAATTGCGATGATGGAAAAACTGCTCCGAATTCCGGGTTTAATCCCAAGTCGACGCGAGCAATCGTCATCATCCTGCCGCATTTTATTTCTTCTCGATTTTGGGCCAAAAGGCTGAAATGACGAACAGAAAAATCGTTCAAGTGGAATCATCCACGTGAACCATTTTTATTTATTTATTTATTTATTCATTATTTATTTACATATCTTTTATATGTAATTTTCCTCGTTCCATATCTCTTCTTCGCGTTGCCCAGTATGGCGAAGATAACCCGGGGATACAACCAGTTTTCGGTGATCGCCACCTCTCACAGAGTTGTTGCCGCCTCGATGAAACGCTGTAGGTCGACGTACTTTGCGAGCTCATAACTCGCGATATACGTCGAAAACGCGCGAAACGAACTCCGCGCGCCAGCTAGAGGTTTTTCGTTGTATTTTTGCGCGACAGAGAGAAGCCACGTCGATAAAAAAGATTTCTGTATTTACCGGCAAGGTATTTTCTACATTACCGACCGAAGTTACCGACTGTTGATAAGGCTAGTCCAATTTCACTGACCAATCCAGGCCGATTTTCTTAACCGATACTTTACCGGTCGGTATCTTACCGACCGAGTTTCCTATTATTCCGGAGATTTAATTTACCGATCGAGTTTCCTCTTATTCCAGAGATTTAATTTACCGACCGAGTTTCCTATTATTCCGGAGATTTAATTTACCGATCGAGTTTCCTCTTATTCCAGAGATTTAATTTACCGACCGAGTTTCCTCTTATTCCAGAGATTTAATTTACCGACCGAGTTTCCTCTTATTCCAGAGATTTAATTTACCGACCGACGGTAAAGTGCATTTGGCTCGATTTTGTGTATTGAAAAAAAACAAAAAAATTGTATAATCTCACGATGACGTTTCACGTGACCATCTGACGAAAAAAATATGTTTTTTTTATTGATTGCAGCTTTGTTGAGGCAGAGCATGTCACCGGTCGCGGAAAACTTGATAGGCTCGAAATCCGCGGCTCCGCAGCCGATAATAGATTATTCCCGATACGTGAGACGTTTCTCATCTGGTCAGGAGTGCGGAAGTCCCTACTGCAAGGAATTGGGATGCAGAGAACATTTTCACTGTTTGGATTGCAGCGGTAGAGTTTTCGTCAAGAAAGAAGAAATGATAAGGCACTTCAAGTGGCACAAGAAGAGGGACGAGTCGTTGCAACACGGTTTTATGCGTTACTCGCCGACGGACGATTGCTCCGAGAGACACCCCAGCCGATCGTGTCCTCACAATCGCAAACAAACCCACTATCACTGCATCCACGATAATTGCGACAAGGTTTACATATCAACGTCCGACGTCCAGATGCACGCGAATTATCATCGCAAGGATTCGGCGATAATACAGGAGGGCTTTCAGCGCTTCCGGGCGACCGAGAGCTGCGCCACCGAGTACTGTCCTTTCGCGGGACAGCGAACTACACACTTTCATTGTCGAAGATCCGGCTGCAGATTTACCTTCAAGAACAAAGCTGACATGGGTAAGGCAGTTAACGGTACTCTTCAGGGCTTCCGATCAGGGCTTTTTAGGCTCTGGTCAAGATGATGATGATGATGATGATGATTTATTTACATCTTGGTCGAAACCGTAAAACAATATATTTCTATTTAATTCAAAAAAGAAAAATGGAAGTAAAATAACACGTGGGAAATAACAAAATTAAGCAACTGATCGAATCAATGTAATTTATCAAAATTTAGTAAAAGACAAATTTTAGTTTTTCACGAACTGTTCGGTTCTTGACAATCACGTGATACAGTGTCGCAAAAGGTAACGAAAATGTGGGAGATTTTCAAACACAGTTTTCTCACAGCCGTTTACTCTTTTTTTATCGAGCCGAGGATGAAGCCCTGTGGAATTGATAGACGCAGGGGTTGGTTCTTTAAATGAATGTTGAAAATATTTCTTCTAAGAGAAAACTCTCTTCGACTTTCAAGCTTCTTTGCTTCCCGTACCAATCCGGCGCGGAGTGGGGTAGGAAAGCTAAACTTCGATTTACCAGAAAGCCTAAAATTCCGAATTTGAATATTCCGAAAGGACAAATTTTTAAAAACTTTTTCTAGCATGAGCTTTAATTTGAATTAAATTTATTAATAAATGAATGTAATTAAATAAAACAATAAATTAAGTTAAATTAAATAAATAAAAGAATACTTAATTTAATTGAATTTAATAATTAATAAATGAATTTTAATTCATTTAAGAAAACTTAAATAGAGAACTAACTTTAATATTCCGAAACTACGAATTTCGTGAAGCTCTTGCTGGCATGAGCTTTACGAAATTTGTATTTTCGGAATATTAAAATTCGTAATTTTGATCCTTTTGGTAAATTCAAGTTTGGGTTTTCTATCCAATCCCACCGACACGTATCGCTTCAATTTTATAATCTTCTTTTCTTCTTCTTTCAGACAAGCACAAATCGTATCACATAAAGGACGAGCAGTTGTCCCGTGACGGTTTCAAAAAGTTCATGAAGAACGAGTCGTGTCCGTTCGAGCAGTGTCGTTTTTCCCGTGTTTGCAATCACATCCATTGTATAAGACCGCATTGCAGTTACGTTCTGCATTCGTCGGGTCAGCTGTTTTCTCACAAGCGTAAGCACGAGCGTCACGAGTCGGAATTGGCGTACAGGAAGTACAAGCAAGTTGGTGGAGCCGGAGGAACGAGACCGAGTTGGCCAACGGAAGACATTGGTGGTCAAAGTTTGGCGCTGAGTTTGAACGGTGAAAGTTCTAACGAGGGTCGAGGTTCACCCTCGTATTACTCGATGGAGGATTCCTTCCAGAGCGCGAGTGATTTGGCGATGGATTTGACGGCTTCAAACGCGACGACGCCGACGATCGGTAGCGTCGCTGGTGGAAGTTCGACGATAACGTTGAGCGAGCAACTACCCCAATCGCCTCAGCAGTTAACTGCGGCAGAGTTGGCGTACTTGGCTTCAGCAACCCCTGATTGTCCGTGCCAATTGGGCCGAGACCATCATCATTGCGGCCTCGATCGATGCGGCGCCACCTTGCGGGATCCCCGAGAAGTTCGCGAGCATCTTCGAGAACACGAGACTCAAGAGCGCATAACGGACGCCTTTTTCGAGGAAGGTAACTGCGACGAGACCTGTCCATATTCCGACAAAGAGAAACACTACCATTGCAACTGGGAGAACTGCCGTGAAGTCATACTGGCGACCGACAAGCCTTTTAGAAGATTGCAACACTACAAAATTCACGAGTACACGAGACAATTGAATCTTACGTGTTTGACTCACGCGCTCTCGGAAGACGTCACTTTGACCCATTTGACCAACATCGATGCAATGTTCAGGAGGAAACGTGGTCGACCACCGAAAAATCGCGTCATAAAAATCTGGTCGGCTACTGGTGATCCCTCGAGTCATACCCAGGACTCACCTCAAGCCATGTTCACCAGCTTCAAACTACCGAAACCATCACCAACTCCTACACCCAATACGATATGCGATGATCGGGAAGGTAGCCTATCACCCACCAATAGCTTGGGTGGCGAACCTGAAGGTTTCTCCACTTACAACGTTGATAGCTGTCCAGATCCTGCCTGCGTTCTCAGATCTACGAAACATCATCATTGCTCCCAATCCCGATGTCACTTCTCCACCGACAGACCCGATCAACTATTGATGCACAGCAAGGACTTTCATGACAACATCGATATACCACCCGGATTTGCCTTTTATGACAAACTCGTCGATTGCCGATTGCCAGGCTGTCACAGCAATCGCGTCAATCGTCATTTTCACTGCACCAGACCCAACTGCGGATACTCATTCGTCAGATACTCCACTATGGGTATGCACGAGAAACAACACACCGGGATACCCAACGATCAATCCTCCAATCAAAATCAACCGGAACTCGGCAGCCAAGAAACGCAAACCCAAACTACTGTACTAACTGGCGAAACCTCGAAACCTAGAATCCAAGTGAAAAATCCAGCGGAACTCATCGATAAACCTGATCCGGAGGAAAACCGGTTGATCATCGATGATAAGGACACGGGTATCGCTAGCCCTGACGCTAACAAAACTACCGGTTAGTACCGCCGTTTTAACCACAAGAAACAACAATGCCTTTTCTCGCTTCTTTTTCTCAAGCTTTTCAGTTTCTTATTTTTAGCACGCTTTCATTGAAATAACCGTTGCACGATCGCATGAAAACTCTTCGAGCACGGATTGGTTTTTTTTACTCGTTGATTAGCACCGGAAATGGAAATGTGTGGACTTTCAAGAAATCGTTTTATAGGATTATGGATACGTCTGATGATGATCAATAGGCAAATCCTCCAAATCAGTTGAAATTATCTTTATCCTTAAATCTTCATTTTGAGGGGAAGTGAAAAAGAGTACATCAATCTGTCAATCCTCGGCTTTGAAATACGTTCAACTTTGATTCAGCCCTAGTATTTCATCTTTGTTGATTTACTTCGAAAGTACGTTGACCATATAAAGTAAAATAGTATCAAATGACTATAATTTCAAACAAAGCTGAAAACAAGAGATTTTTATTTGCAAATGTTTTATTCCCTTGAATCAATGATCCAACCGTTATCAATCTCGATGAGCGACCTAACCACGCAATTGCTATAATTAACCACAGAATTTTCATTGAACCGTTTGATCACAGCTGTTCTTTCCACTAGCATGATAAATCATCAAAGCCTCTGGTCCACGTTGTGCTCTGCATTCCCACATAAAGCCAAATAAGCCAAATAAGCTCGTTCCCCATCAAAACGATCCGACACTGTCAAACTCGCATTTTCCAAGCCCAAATACTTGATATGCATGAGTAACCAACTATACCCGACAAAAGAATCTTAACCCCCAAAAGTGACGTTTTTCAAAGGACTAATAAATCAAGCAAGAATTGACACTTTCGTTCCTTTCGCAACGCTGGCATGTGTTAACTAGATCAACCCGTTCAATCGCTAAATCCATTTTCTTGGAGGTCCATCAAGGCCAGCTAGCTTATATTTATCCACATTCTTTCGCGCATCTCGAATCGTGTGTTCCCCAAGTTTCATGGTCGTTCGCGTCGTTTAAAAGAAATCACACAAGGAATTAGAGGGCGGTATTTTTGAAGTGTTGGTTGTTTGGTTGATTGTTGCTAGTGGTGAGGGCGGCAGGCACCTATTATCCGGTCAGCGGACCGCCGTCGTGCGAACCCGCACTACCGGGCGCCGTTCTGTCCATGCGAGCTTCCGTGCACCAAGGTTTGTGCCACTGATCCAGTTTTTTCCGTCTTTGTTTTTTTTTCTCTCTCTCTCTCTATCTGTCTCCATCTTTCTCTTTCTCTCTTCCATGAATCGTCGAGTAGCAGAAGTATCGATAATTTCGAGTCGAGTCTACAAGTTGGTTAATCAATTGTTTTCAGAGAGCCAATCGTTGCCATCGACGAGTTCGAGCTCTGCGCACACTCTGTACGGTTTAGACACGATCCAATGCAGTCGTCCATTTTGCAAGCTCAAACGAAAGAACCATTATCACTGCAACGCGTGCAACCAAGCATTCTCGGAGCTGGACCGGCTGGTAGCCCACATAGCGAAGCACTCAACGGGCGCCATTTTGAGTCAGCAGCAGCACGACATGGCGTCGACGAATCCACCGGCTCCACCGCCTCTCCCACCACCACCGCCACCACCGCCGCTTCCAACTCCGTCACAAATGGGGACGGTGGTTGTGCCGACGTCGCAGCATCATCAGATGCAGCACGACTATCTGACCCAGCTTTCTCAGAAACACGAGTTTATGGCGCAAAACGCGCAAATGGCCCAGAGCATACAGAGCTTTCAAAACATGCAACGTCAGATGCAACAAACTCTGGGTCAGATGAATCAACAGCAGCAGCAACAGCAGCAGCAGCAGCAGCAGAGTATAAAAGACATCAAAGACATCAAAATGGAGAGTCCGAGATCGATAAATCAAGATTCCAAGATGAGCATTGGCCAGAGTGGCGTCAAGAGGGAGCCAAACGAAGTTTCGCGTCCCGAGGATACCCCGAGTATAAAGATGGAATCGAAAAACGAAAACGGTCATATGGTCCAACAGCTCCAGCAGGTAACCAGCCAGCCTAGTGTTCAGCAACCGCCAGGATTGCCATCAACTGCGTTCGATCTCGACCTCAGCCACGGTTTTCATTTCCCAAGTCCGGCTGTTATGGCAGCAATGAATCAGCAGATAGCCCTGATGAATCAAGCTTTACCGCCGTATCTACAGCACGGTGGTATTTACGCGAGTGGTCCCGGTTTGATGTTCGCTCCGGGTCTTCCTCCGGGTAACTTTTTGCCACCGACCGGAAGAGACGAGAATCCTCTAGCTTCTCTAGCCGCGAATTTGAACTTGAACAAACGATCGTTGTCGCCAACCGACATGAATTCGCCGGAAGCTAAGAAGCAACGTCTTCATCATTCAATGAGGATGCTAAAGGACGAACCGGTTCCTGAAGGTTACGTCAGATTTCGTTTCAACGAGGACTGCCGTTATACCCACTGTGGCTATCGCGAACATCAGACTCACTTTCATTGCATGAGGCAGGACTGCGGTTATTCCTTCTGCGACAAAACTCGTTTTGTTCAACATACCGCTCGTCACGAGCGTTTGGACACACTGATGGGCGGTGATTTTCAGCAGTATCGAGCGAACGTACCTTGCGGACGCGCCCAATGTGCCTACACCTCTAGCCTAGGTTCCATGCAGAACAAAGCGTCACACTTTCATTGCCTGAAATGTGACTTCGTTTGCACCGACACCAACAAAGTCGTGGCCCACCGTAGGCAACACGCCAAATTGGACAGTATCGCAGCGGCTGGCTTTCAAAAGTTCACGCCTAGTCAACCCTGCGGAGCTGTCCAGTGTCAACACTCCGGCAAGCAAACGCACTATCACTGTCTTCAGTGTCAGTACGCGGTACTGGGACTGGCGCAGATGTCGGCGCACAAGTACCGACACATGGACGGTTAGGGTTTCCAATTATGGCTCGCCAAAGCCGAGATCGGCTCGAGGGGGAACTCTGCTTGATGGACGGATGATCCTGACCCGGACTTCTCACGATTACTCCACACGAACGATCCTAGAATCGTGGGAAAACGATTCTGAGACTTCGTTAAGATTCAGGGGGTCCTGGAAGATTCGATACCAGTCGTAACTGCACTGGGGAGTTTCCTAGCAAACGGCCGATCATCCCAGCGTCGTTTGGATGCTCTCTGGTCATTCTGGATATCCTAGGGACTTTTGGCGATTGCCGCGTTCGTGAAAAGAACCAAGCTGATTACCCGGTCGTAGAAAATCGCTGGGAATCGAGACGAGTCTCCCGAACGTCCGCATCGGTCTTCGAACGATCTTCCGGTGCCAATTCCTATTGGCTCGACTACGGAATCTTCTATTCCTACGGACATGGCTCTTTTAAGGAAATCTCGAAGAAATTCAAATCGGCGACTGCCCCAGGAGCAGTCATTTGTTCCTAAGAACGACTGATGACGTTTTCTCTTTTGGTTTTCTTTTACAAACGTCCATAATCGAAATGGTACGAGACAATAAGGGAAAATAGAAAATGAGACCACGGATGAAGGAATAGAGGGAGAGAGTTGGTGGTACGATGAGATTGTAACAAATTAAAGGTAGCTTTAGCACGGAAAAAAAAGACAAACACTGTAATATTTAATTAAGTAGATGATGGGCTGAGCGACGTGTGTACAGTTTATCGGACCCCACGTGGGAGCCTGCGCGTTTTTTTTTCTTTTGTTCTCGGTCTCTCTTTTCTCTCTGCTTCTTTCGCTTTCTCGAGATCGAAGGAGAGAGAGAGAGAATACAGTCAAAATGGTCTCCACTCGGAAATCTTTCGAGTTTCAAACGTTGCTCCACGCTAGTCAACGTTTTACCGTTTATTTAAAAGTCACGATAGAGAAGAGAAGAAAGGGATTTACTTTCTGATACGATTCTCCGACCATGGGCAATAATCGATGGGACTCGAGGGATCCTAGGTGTTGAAAGAGGATATAAGCAACTTCCCGATCGAAAAGTCCTGGTAGGGACGCCCTCCGACGATCTACGGAACGGTGACCAACGAAAAAAATCATTTTCGACCGCGAGTCGAGTGCGAAATGTCACCGAGGATACTTTGATCGAAAAATGACTAAAATTTGAAAAAAAAAAAAAATTCAAGCGTCTTCGAACGATGTTATTCGACCAGTGATCAGGACACCCCAATGGGCCAGTCTTAAAAAAAACGATATTTTTCTTTAATCTCTGTAATTCTAGTTTTTAATCTCAAAGTTAACAAGGGAGAGAGCAACGAAGCAAAATCGTATTACAAACAGTATTGGGGTATCTTCATTAACGAGAGAAAAAAAACAATCGAACGACACTCGAAAATGTATTAAAAAAAAACAAACCCAAACAAAAATAAATTAATTGAAAATCGAGAGGGCTGGACGGGATGGAGAAATTTCGATCGTGTGACGCGAGCCACTCAAATTTTCGATATTAGAAAAACCACGATCAAAAACGAAACAAAAAACGAGAAAAAAAAAATATCGTTCGAGACGAAAAAATCTATCGCACTGAATTCGTACTGTAAATTTGTTGAAACCGAGATTCTCAACGAATCGTATTTCGGCTATACTCAAAAGCAAAGAATTCGAAGGAAAGAAAAAAAAAGAAAACGTAGTTTCGAAACGAAAATCGCTGAACAAAAATGGTCTTATATATAAAAAGAAAAATGAAAGGAAATGAACATAAATATATATATAAATATAAATATAAATATAAATACAAATATAAATATAAATATAAATATAAATATAAATATAAATATAAATATATGTAAACGTGTGAGCGTGTGTGTATTGCATAATGTATATTGTATGTGTATAATCGAAAATCGTTAATCGTTTAAGGGCATAAACGAGTAGAGATCAAGCGGTCAATAGTTACGGAGCTCATTGTCCGCATTTGAACGCGAGAAGAGACGGAGCAATGCTCAATAAAAATGAAAAAGAAAGAAACGCAGCGGAAAGCAGTGACCGCGAGGTTTATCAAAATGGCGCGCGACACCACGAAATGGCGTCGCTCGTCACCGAGAGAGGGAGAAGTAAGGGAGGGGGGATGGAGAACCCACTCGTCCGTACATTTTCACACTTTCGATGGATTTTTTTTGTTTTTTTTTTATTTTATTTTCGAAAAGTTTCACCGTACTCTCAACGAAACGAGGTTAAGATGGGGGAGAGGGGGGGGGGACACTCGACCAAAACTCGAAGCAAAAGTAGAAAGCTCTAGGGTGCCTTTAGGCTTTTTCGTTCGAAACACCGACTTAGAAACCGTGCCTTAGATATAAAAAAAAAAAAACAAAGATAATAAAAATTAAATTGCAAAGAAGAAAAATAAGGAAAAATAAAGCAAACCCAAACAAAGGACATTCGAGGTGTTATCAACGATTGGGGGGACAAGCGATTCGAGCCAATTCGAAACAACGTGGTCTTATCAATCGATAATAGATAATTCGTGCCCTTTCTTCGCGCACGACTTGTGCGTTGCTCTTCCATACTAAAAAAGAAAACAGAGAAACAAAATAATTGAAAAAAAAAGGAAAAAAAAAATAAGGTTATGTTTAAACGCGACGGACGTTGAAACGCGTGGACTGCCGACGCAACAGTGCCTTAAAGACGAGAAAAAGGATAATTCGTAATATACTCGCAACCGCAACGAATTCGTCGCTCCGGAAAAAAAGAAAAACAGAGCACGCAAAACGTCGAGCGTGAAACATTGATTTTCTTGTTTTTCTTCTTTTTTTTTTTCTTTTGTTTTTCTTTCGACCTTGAAAATTCAGAAAGTTCGAATTACACGCACGATTTACACGACAGTCGAATTAGTTTAATCGTTAAACTCTTTAATAGTAGCCATTCCATAGGAAATACAAACGAACACACACTTCGATAGTCATCCATCCTGGGTCCCGGTTCGTCCGACATTTCTCGAAGACTCGGTCCTTTCGTTCGATCGATTTTTTTTGTTTTGTTTTGTTTTTTGTTTTTTTCGTTTTTTCCGTGCATTTTTCGTCACAGAAACGATTTTCATACTTCCGGATAGCAACGACACGATTGCGGTCTCGATAGTGGCCGCGAGTGAGTTTAGCCACATCTGCGTACTCTCTACTCACCCAAAGTGTCGTGTTTCTCATCCCTGTGAAATTCGATCCTCCTGGATCACTCTTAATTCGATCGTGGTTCAATGACACGGAATTGACCCTCTCATTTTCTTTTTTTTTTTGTTTTTTCTTTTTTTTTTTTAACTTGTTACTATCGTTATTATAAAAACCATTTTTTCACCGACGATTTACCATTACGACCGCGATGTTTGATAATTGACATTAATTGACATTACGTCAATTTAATAATCGTTGAAACACGATTTTGAGGGACGAAATGACGGACGAATCTGGAGCGGGTCATAGCAGCCATATGAGTGCCATAACATGAGTAAATCACGATTTTTAATAAAGTTACATTGCATAGATAAGAAACGATAACGCGAGGGAGAAAAAAAGGAGAGAGGGGAGGGCGAGAAACATCTGCAAACGAAAAAATCGAACGTTTTGAGGTTAAGGAGAAAAAAAAGAGAGGGACGAAAAGAGAGAGAAGGAGAGAGAGAGAAAAAGAGAGAAAAGAGAGGAAAAGCTACATAGACAGCCCCGTTGTAAAATATTTATTTTAGAGGTTAGTTCGATCGTCGCGTCGGAGCGAATCCATCGCGAAATGGCGATCGCTTGTCAAAATGGCGGACGGAAAGTTTCCAACCTCAAAAGAGCATTTCGGATTTGCGACGAAAGCCTCAAGGATCGCTTATCCCGAAAAACGGGGACTTTCCCAATTTCGAAAAATTGGCTCTCCGCCTATAAAGTGTAAAAAGACTATTGCGTGTTTTCGTTTTTTTTTTCTTTTCGTTTCGTTTCGTTTTTTTTTCTAATTTTTATTCCGGGCAAACGCGCGGGAAAATTGTACGCGCGGACGCAACCGGATGGGCATCCTTTGCTTCCCTCTGACTCCGCGATTATCGACGCGATATTACTAAATCCCTAGGGATAGAGCGAGGGAATCCGAGGCTGCTGGAGACTGTATAAAAACCGAGGGAAAGATAGTCAAACTTTCAACCCGACGATTAATAAACGAAATAAAAGAGAAACAAATTTTTATTTGCAAAAAAAGCAAAAGAAAAAAAAACTAAAATAAGCTAAAAGTGGTCGCGCGGAGTGAAAAACGTGCGTTGATTTATCTCGAATTAACGACGTCCAAGGAGACACGAGAATAAACGCGCGGAAGAGGGGGAAACGTCTCTTATCATAGTATACGAAATAAAGAAAAAAAAACAAAATCGTGCGATTAGTATTAACGAGATGTGAAATAATTTTTAAAAATTCAGCAAAGATAAAAAAGATACATAAAATATCGTAGAACTAGCGAAAACGAGAATTATAAAAACATTAAAACAAAGGTAATAAAAACAACAAAAAAGAAACGAAATTCTCGAGAGGAGCAGTACTGCGAGTGTAAGAGAGAAAAACTATTATATAATTTTATCGATTATATACCGTTATTAATTAATTATTGATAAATAACCTCTATTATTATTATTATTATTATTAATTATTATTATTAATTATTATTATTATTATGGATACAAACCACACTTTATGTAGCTGTGATTTTGCTTTCAAAAAGTAAATATTAAAATCATATTTATAGCAAACGTGTCGACGACCATTTTTTAAGCCCCTTCCACTTCCTCACGACCGACTAACGGTATTTTTTTTTTACTTTTTTGTTTTGTTTACTAGTATGTTGAACGAGGATGATATCACTGTACGCACGAGGATCTAAAAATAAAATGAGAGAGAAGAAAGGATCAATATTATTTTTCTTTTTATTGATACAAATTGGTTATACGATTGATAGTGACGAAAATAAACATTCTCGCGTTTTCAGCTGCAACGACGTAGCTAATTTAGATTTAGTCGTGGACGCGGTGAAAACATGGTGATACGTCTCCAGGACACAGGTATGAAGCCCTAGGTGATCACAAACCGAATTTAAATTTGAACTAAAAAATGAAATCTGGTGATAGGAAAAATTCATGAATAAAAAAATTTGTGAATGTAAGGTATAATTTAATTTAGTTTATATCTTATTAATTAAGATTTAATTTAATAGGATATAAACTCATTAATTGAAAAATTTATTTGAGAAATGTTGATTATAACGATAGATAATATTATTTTTTTATTTTAGATACGTTCAAGCAGATAAAAATTTGTAAATTCGAAAATTATTGCACTGGTGGTACGAAGAAATCATTATTTCGAAAAATCATAAATTTATGATGTTCGTTCAAAAATTTATGAATTTATGAGTTTTTATCATATTTATGTATCTGGCATTATATTTATAATTTCAATATAACGTTATATTTATAATTCTGGAATATTTATAATTCCAAACGTATGAATTTTGGAATTTTGGAATACACGAATTTTTCGAATTTTTATAAATTATTGAATTTATGAATTTTTACGTTATTAAAAGTAATATAAAAAAATTACATTATCTATTGTTAAATCATTTTTGATAATAGATAATATTATTGTTTTGTGTTTATTAATTTGATTTTTTACTATATTGTTGTTCATGGGAATGAACGCGATTAATTGCGAATGGCCGCGTTTCGCGAGAACGAAGTGAGCCAGTTTATCGCGGAAGTGTATTCGAGTGCGTAGGACATTAACATTTTTGCACGGTAAGTTAGTGTTGGACGCAGACTGTGCAGATTCCTATTTTTAACTCTTTGTTCTGCCAGGACGGTGCTTTGAGGTCTCTCTATCTAATGAAAGATAATAAGAGTGAGAGAGAAGGAGCTGGAGAGGGTGGGAGAAGGAAAAGGAGGTACGAGGTGATACGCGTTCAAACTGGGATAACGAACTCTCTCGTGCGTAGGCCGTGCAACGTGTAAAGGTTCGAAAACCTCAACGGTGTAAACAATAAAAAGTCAAAATTATTGTTATATGCGAATTGACAATTTTTAGAGTCAATGACAACCAATGGTTTTACAAAATAATAAAACAAATTTTATTGCGTGATTCTTTTGGACAAATTTCTTTTTTTTCGTGATGATTTTTGACACATTGCATTTCATTTGTTATTTTTTAGACAAATTGATTGGGAAAATACATTTTTATTTTATGGTAACAAGCCATCATTATTTCACCTTATCTTTCATTCCTCTGTTCAATTTATTATTTTAATTTATTCAAATAATTCCGTGATTATTTTGGATAAATTAATTGTGAAAATAAATAGATGTTTAATTATGTATTGTATGATAACAATAATTAATTATTTCACCTTATCTCTCATTCCCTCAAGTTAGTTAATTGAATCAATTTATTATTTTAATTTGTTCAAATAATTTCGTGATTATTTTGGGCTGAATCATTGCGAAAATTAATTATTATTTAATCAATGACTGACGTCCAGACGTTTTTTCTTCAAGGTATTAATAAATATAAAAAAACGCTAAAATTCTTTAAATTTTTAGAAATTAAAGTTTTTTGTAGAAAAACAATATACGAATTATTATAGAATTTTTCACTTAGTGATTTATTAGTTGGAAACTCACGAATTAATTTTATTTATTTATTTAGACAAAAAACAAAAAATAAATAAATATATAAATAAGAAAAATATATGAAACATGTTTCAGAATGAGGCACATGAGATAAAAATCCCCGTTTGTAGATTGTATCGTTGATCGATTTTCCATTAATCTGACGAGACCTCGTTTACGAACCCGATTGGCGTTTGTGTGTTCAGGCTCAGGTAGATACATTGGAACGTTTTGTGATGAAATTTCGTACACCCAAGCCGTCAAACGAAGCCAAAGAAAATTTTTCTCTCTCGGTTTTGCCTCTCTCCCCATTGGACGTTTGGTCTACGTGATCACGTGAACAGCACGTGGCAGACAACCACGTACTCCAGTTCAGGACCACGAGTTTCGAGGAAAATAAAATCATTTGATAGAACAATACGCAACCGTTCAAAAGTTTACATTTTTTTAAATAAATAACAACACATTTTTCATCAATTAATTTATTCAATAATTTATTTATTAACTTATGTATTCATCGACCCGAGAATATGGATTTGTTTGGGTCAGCAAAAAAAAATGTGGGTCCGAGATATTGGATTTCCTATTGCAGGGAAATTTTTGAAAAAATGTTACCTTTTGGAAATAAAATAGAAAAATGTACGTCTTTTTTTATAGAAATAACAATTTTTATGTTGTATTTTTTTTGCGAAGAGCTCGGAGGGAAAAAAATCTTTTTAATGGAAAAATTTGTGAGTAGAAAATAAAGCTAACAACGTTATTTTTAGACATTCATTTTGTTTATATTCCACTGGCCCGAAAAAATAGCGATCACCCGTGGATACTTTCGTTTTTTAGAAACTTTTTAGAAGCTTTTAGGACCTTTTTAAAGATACTTTTTGACACTTATTCGAAACGTTTAGGATTTTTAGAAACTTTTTCGAAACCTTTTAGAAATGTTTATAATTTTTTAAAGATATTTTCAGGCCCTTTTAGAAACTTTTTCGAAACTCTGAGGATTTTTCGAAACTTTTTCGAAGCTTTTAGAAACCTTTGAACGAGGTTGAATACAACCTCGAAAATATCGCGAGAGCCTGCTGCTCTTGCACAGGCTACATCATTTCACTCTCCCCTTTTCCAATGTCCTTTTTCCTGCTCAGTAGGGATTTCGACGTTCGCAGCGAATATTTTGTATCTTTTCCCTGCATGTAATTCCTCATCAAATTTCTAGTACTTAAAAATTGTTATTTATTTTTTATTTATTTCTATGAGAATAATATTTTTATGAAAAAAAAACGATGTAATTTGTCATATTTATAATATTTTATTAGATACAAATAATTCTTTATTTTTCCAGAAAACTATAAAATAATTTATTAAGAATGATTATTAAGTTTATATATTTATATTTAATTTAATAATTTATATTTAATGAGCATTCATTATAATTATTATGAAATATAAATAAATTTATTAACATATATTATAACATATTTTGTAGAAAAATTAATAAAAGTAAATATAGACATTAATCATAATTCATTAAGAATACATATTTATTTTTTTTAAAAGAATAATTTATTAATAAAAATACGATGATTTTTTTTCTGGAGGTGAAGAGCTCCAGGATTCACCTTTCTCGGTGAAAAAACATGAATTACTGTTCAAAACGGAGAATTCGAATATAAACAACGGTCGCGTAAAAACTTCGGTGGAATTTCGTCATGCTTTTATCATCGAATAATTTGTCAATATTTTCAATCCAGATGAAATGAGCGTGATAATGAATAACAAAAAAAAAATGTCAGGGGATAAGAACGTGCGAGATCCGTTATCGCGAGTGTATGGAAGAGTCTGAATCGCACGTGCAATTGCGTAGTTGTCTCGTTGAGCCACGACGAGGTATAATGAACGAGATAGTGGGGAAGCGAGACGATAAAGTGCTGGGGTTCGAAAATTAACGCTCAATTGTTTGCGGTTATATATTTTTGTTCATATCATATACAGGGTGTGAAAAAAGTATAAAAATCACTGGAAATTTCAAAAGGTTTATTACAACAACAAAAAAACCATTAAAGCTCAGGTCGTCGATAGTTTTCAATGAGGAATAGAATGGTGACCTTGAATTCAACCTTGAATATCACATTTAAGGTCAAAATTTCATTTAACCTTGAAAACCTTTGACCCTTCGTATTATAATAATGTAAAGGATTAATCAACTCAACCTCAACTCAAACTCAACCACTTTAATGATATTTCAACTAATTAACAATTTGAATAAGCAACTAATTATTTATATTATTATTTCTAACATTTCTTGCAATCTGAATGACGAAAAATTATTTTCAACGATATCATTACTATGAAAAAAATAATTCAATATAATAATCATAATTAAAAACAAACAAACCGAAATTATTATTCTATCATATTGTTATTACTATTAACGAACACAGTTCATAAGAAATATTAAATAATTATTACTGTAATCGAAAATAATAATTGCTTATAATAATTGATATTGTAATGACCAATAATAATAACAGAAACGATTAAAGATTATGATTATAAAAACTAATAAAAATAATTATTCTTATTAATGCCACTTAAAAGTTTCGATTATTAATAATAATAATTATAACCATAACCAATTAAAATGATAAAAAGTAATGAAAATTGTAATTATTATTAACGCCAATTATTAATGTTATCAATAGTATAATAATAATTTTCTACGTACCTACCTCGAGACGAACAACTATGGGATCTAAAAAAAGGGGGAAAAGCAGACACGTGATATCGATGCTCCGACGAATCTCCTGCACGAACGAACGCAGAGAGACCTACGGAACGAGAACCACGATCACGTGTGGAGCTCATGCTCGGCTTTTCCTTTAGCTCAAAACTCCGCAGCTCGTTCGTCAGCATACAAGGAAGCTGAAGAATGAATGAAAGGCGACCGCGGCGACATTGCGCCAGAGGCATGGAAGGAAACCTGCGATACAATCGGTTTACCGAATTTTCGTTTTCGATTTATCCGTTTTTTTAGACCATTTTTTTGCTGCCTTTTATTTGGAAAAAAATATTTGAAAATTTTCAGTTTTTGAAATCGATTTTTCGAAAAAATAATAAAGGAAGTCTGGAATTCGTTCAGTTTTCCAAATTCTCGTTTTTTTATTTTTCCATTTTTCTAGACTATTTTTTTTCTGGGTTTCACGTGGGAAAAAATATTTAAAAAATTTCAATTTTTGAAATCGATAAAAAAAAGAATTAAGTCTGGAATTCATTCAGTTTTCCAAATTCTCGTTTTTGATTTTTCCTTTTTTTTCACGCGATTTTCTTGGTGGAATTTATTTAGGTAAAAATATTTCGAAAATAATTATTTCGAGAGTCAATTTTTGGGAAAAAAAATTCCTTCTACTTTGTTGGACCGTTTTTTGTTTTGTTTCTGTTTCTGTTCGACTTCACGAGACGCAGAGGTGAACGGCAACATTCGCTCTCGTTGCGTCATGAATCAATGAAACGTTATGTAAAATTATGAAAAAAAGTGAAAATTAATATAACAGAGAGACGAGACGGTCCCTTTTATGGAGAATTCGAGACGAGATTGCACGAAGCGCGAAGCTCGCAACGGACATACGCCTATCGTTAATTTACGATAACGTCCGATAAATCTTGTCTCGTCTAGAAGGGAGTTACGTAAAGTCGCGTCTCATTCTTTTTTTTTTTTTTCATGTTCAATTGTGATAACATCCAGACGAGTACATGAATAGAATAAGGTCGAGGACATTTGCGAAGGGGATAAATATACGGGATTTATCCCGTATATAGTACGTATAAATATTTATATATTTTGTTTTTTTTTTAATATATACATATTTATTCAAAATATTAAAAAAAATTGAATATTATATATATTTATATATATTTTTAAATATATATGTATGTAGGTATATACAAAAATGAAAATTCCATGCGTCGTTTTTTATTATTTATTGCAATAAAGTTCAGAGTGATGAGCAACCAATTTGAATTATTTAATAAATTATGTGTATGGATTTGTGACATTGCAGATTTTATCCTTTTTTTTAATGAACCCAAATTTTGGTCTTCAAAACAATTTGATTTATGGATTTTATGCTTTTATTTATTGCAATATAGATATTATTTCCGAAGGATGCAGGGTTGACCTAAAAGCTGAAGGTATTCCAAAAATGCACGTTAAAAAAATACGTAAAACGATTATAAACATTTTTTGAGGCGTATATGATTTTGTGATTTTTTGAAATTTTTTTTTCTTTTTTTTTCATTTTTCCTCTAGCCTAAATAAATAAAGCCTTCAATTGCATTTCAATATTACAGGATCCTAATTAATCGATTCGTTAATCGATATCTGACGCTGGTTGACGCTGACCAGAGAGATAGCCAACCGGAAATTTAACTATTGGCGATTTATTACGATTGCGATAAACAATTAACATTAAATCGTAAACCGGATGCAGAGCGTTGAATGACCCTGAATTTTTTTACCTCGCTTCGAGACGCTCGCATATCGGCATTCGATATCAACTGCGTTGATTATTAATTTTAGATACCAGACTGATCGGACGAAAACGATGAGTCTTGGGTTCATTTTGAGAGTTGAATGAATTTTTTATTCCGAAAAAATTTTTTTACTCCAATTTTTTATCCCGAAACATTATTATTCAACGAAAAAGTTTTTCACTACGAAAAAATGTTTTTTTCTCCAATTTCTCATTTCGAAACATTTTTTTACCACGGAAAAGTTTTTTATTTCGAAAACAAATTTTACTCCCACAAATGTGCACTCTGGAAGATTTTGTTGCTCTTAAAAAATGTTTTAGAAGTAAAAAATGATATTAACATAGCAAATGTTTTTAATTCTTGCAAAACAAATAAATGTAGCGGATGAAAATAAGCAATTTTGGCTACGCCTAAAAAAAACAGCAAAATAATAAGTTAACGAAATTTTAAGCCCGCGCATGCTGCCATTCGCGCATCAACTACGTTCCCACCCACAAGACCCCAAGTTTCGTGGCAAAGTTCGTTACGATTACTATTTTTATTTAAAATTTTTTTATTGTTTTCGCAAGTTTGCGACACGAGTGCAATTCAATGATCTTTTTAATTAAATGTAGATAGCTTATCGAACATGGTGTCCGCACATTAATCATCCAATTGTTCATTACTGTTAAACGAAAAAACAATACAAAAAACTGGCTATTATTCGGAGTATTATCCGAATGGTGGCGAGTTTATCAACGATTAAAAAAAAAAAAGAGATTGAAACGGGAAGGGAAGAAACGAGCAAAAGTAAATCGATTAAACGAAAGGAAAAACAAAAACTGAAAATCTCGAAAAAATTAAATGCAGGAAATGAAAAAGGCGACTTGAAAAATTGACGAATAAAATAAATTGAAATGAAAAGGACGAAAAAAAATTAAAAAAAAAATGTTTTTAACTGAAACGAAAAAAATTGACAAAAAAAAATTAAAACGAAATGAACAAAAAAAAAAAAGAAAAAATATAACGGAAAAAACGGGAAAAAATTCCCGACATCGTTTCGAATTTGTCTGATTCGATCGAGACGGCTCATTGCTGATAAACGTGATTCAATCCTGATCAATTTTTCACGATTTGTCGATTTTCCGCGATTTTACTTATCGACGCGACGATCGACACGCGCAATCAATTTATATCGGTTCGAACGATCGAATATTGTGGAATTTACGATCGAGCGTGGCACGTGTCTTCCTTCCGTTCTCATGAAATTGCTCGTTTGCCTCAATCGCGAAAGGTATCTTTCAAGTGTGTCTGGGAGTGATAAATATTTCTCGTTCGGTCATAACAAGTTCAAACGAACTCCGGATAAAAGTGGTATTGTTTCGAAGATTCGCGATGACAGTCGCGGACCTCAATCCCAATAAAGATTAAGTAATAGCTTGGACGATGACCGATGGTTACAGTCATGTGTCAAACCCGATAGATCGAAAAGGAGTCACGAAAGCGTCATGTTTTTTCCAAGGAACCCTCGTGTCTGTGATATCTGCTTTCGATTATTTTTTACGCGGTGAAAAACTTGCGAATTCGACTTCCATCGATACATTTTTTTAAATTTATCTATTAAAATGTTTTTGTTATCGAAACAGTTTTCGATTTTGCAAAAAAGGATTCAACATTCTTTCATTAACTTGTTCTAGATTTTTATTAAATTTTTTTAAATTTTGTTAATCGTTTTAGATTTTCGAAAAATAGTACAATTTTTTGTGTAATTTTAGATTTTTTTTATAACAGTAAAACTTGTTTGCAATTAGTTTGTATTTGTGTAGATTTAGAATAGTTTTGGACTTTGTGAAATCGAAAAAATTTCTTTGTATATTTCGCGATTTTTTAGTATAGTAAAATCCTGTTTGAATCGTTTTTTCGATACAATTTTTTTTGACACTTTGGAATTTCGTCATATAGATAAATTAAAAAAAGTATTGTCAGCTTTTTTAAAGAGTGAATTTGTTTTAAAGTAACAAAAAAATTTGAACAATAGTTTGCAATTTATTTTTTAAGTGTTTTAGAAGATTCGTTCCCACAAGACGATATTTCGTCGTTCGACAGATCTCAATGGTAGTTTAAAAAAGGAATAAAAATAATTAAAAGTAATCGGATTAATAATTCCCAAATATATATTTCTAACAACGTTGTTACGGTTTCGAAGCTATGTAATTATTTCAATAGGTCATGGACGTCCTGAATTAATTCGTATATAAAAAGCCCTTGAATCGAGTTCAAACGAGGAGAAAGAGAATCGCTCGCCATTGGCAGTGTAATAGCTATTCCTTCCCCCCGTGGAGCGTTATTTTCGATCAGCGGTACTCATCACAATCGACCATTACTGCAGCTACGAATCGTCACGTAGGCATTCGATTGGACTCCCACTCGCTCGAGTTACCAAAAGTTCACATGATTCAACAAACAGTTTCAACGAAGGTCATGAGATCCGCATTATCATACGGGGTGCAATCCCATGTTTTTAATGTAATTCGAAAAAAAAACGACGCCATTATGCAAAATCGCGGGTTGCAATAATTATTTATATTTATTTATATTTATTTGTATTTCGTATTGTATAGAGAGTGTCAGTGAATTTTTCAATGTCACGTAATTATCGAATCCAGAGACATATTTATATTTATGTATATTTATACACAAATACATAAAATATATATGCATACAGGATGGCAAATCAAATTTTTTGAAAATATAATTCTTAGAAAAACATAGAAATATTTATTAAAGCATTAATATATAATACATTAATTAAGTATTATATATTAATGCATACATAAATACTCAGATGTTTTTGTGAGAATTATATTCGCAAAAAATTGGATTTTTCAAAAATTGTGTGTTTCCGCAAATTATATTTTGAAAAAACACGATAAGTGAACATAAATACCCAATTATTGAATGAAAAATTAGAAAATAATTCATCTATTATTATTCTATCGAGAACTACAATTTTTCTAGTTGTCAAGAATTTTCTTGATTTCTAAAATATCCATACAGTAATAATTTAAATAAACATGTATTTTTAAAGATACTCTTCTGAAAGTTGACAATTTAATCAAGATATTTTTAAAAAATGAATACCCAAAATACACACAATCTGTAAAATAAAATATTTCAAATGGCAGATCTTTTATTTCTGAGATTATGCAAATTTGCTCGAAAAAAAGCTCGACAATATAATTTAAATAATCGTAATACCATCATCACTCAGTAAGTACTCAATTTTTACCCCTAGTTGGTGGGGCTCAATTTCATTCAAATGACTTCTAGAATAAACCCTTTCAAATAAATGAGTCAATTTTCTGGTCACCCTGTATATATCGAGTGACAATGCATCTTTAAAAAGTTTTTTTTCGCGACTGTATTGGGACGTCTGAGATGCACTTTTGGAATGGTTTTTTTCGAGTTTCTTTTGAAACGAAAAAAATATAGTGCCTACGTGAAAAAAATAGTTTTCGCGTAAAAAAAAATGAATATATTCTGAAAAAAAAATTAAAATGACATTCCACGTTTGCCAAAGCATGTCAAACCGTGGCTAACGTGACGATGGCAAAGACGTTCGATCGGCACAGTGTTACTTGGAAGAGAGAGATTTCAAATGGCCTTCGTTTTTTGTACGTTTCAAAAAACGAGCACGAATTACCAAAAGGAAAGACCAAATCGTCATTTGGTCTTCTATCTATTAGCTCATCGAATTGAGTCTTTTCTGCGTTTATATACATGGGAATTATGCATAAGTGGGATTCCAACTCAATTTTGGCGATTTTTTTTGCATACATTTTTGGAGATTTTTTTTCCATAAATTTTAATTGATCACCACTAAAGATATTTAACCAGCGGAGGCTGACATTTTAAATTATTAAAAAAAAAAAAAAAAAAAAACAAATAAACCGAAACAACCTTAATTATTTCTATAAGTTATGAGGTTGTTTGGGTTGTTTGGGTTTGTTTGGGTTTGTGTGGGTACAATCTAGAAGGCTCATTTCGTTAAAAAATTCGGCTTATCTCGACGTTTAGGCGTCGAAGTATACGAAAATGCCCTATTTTATTGCATTTATCGCCAAACTTCAAAATCTCATAACTTATAGAAATAATAAAAAATGTAAGCTTCCGCCGGCTAAAAATCACTAGTAGTGACTAATTAAAGTAATTTATGGCAAAAACAAAATCTCCCGCCAAAATGCGATTCTTCTTGCGTATTTCAACTATCCTCTACATTGTGAAAATAAGTGGCTCTAATAAGGGTCATTGTGAAAATAAAAATTTTCGAATAATTAGACCTTCAAAATTATTTCAGAATAAAAAAAAACTTTCGACCCAGGCGTATCGAAGTCTTTTTTGCCCAAAAGTAAATTCACCACCCATTTCCTTGAAATTTGCAATTTTCACGCCTTTAATACATATACAGGCTGTGTTAAAAAAATACGATGACTTTTCAAATTTCGCGGGCTCAGTAAATCGGATTTTCGATTTTGTTCGTTTGTTTGGGTTTTACGGTGTTCTCGGCAATCTTTTGACTATCGAAAACGATAATGCATTTGCTCACATTTTTTTTCTTGCAAAACTAAAAAGAGTCACCAAAGGGCAGAGATATTCGTCAGGATTGCGAAGATAAAGACTGGATCGTTGGACGTTCGAGAAAAATGAAAAAAAGTCACCCTATTTATTGAACAGACTTCGTGCAAATTAAATTCGATTCACTTCCAACGTGAACGTTTCCGTGTCATTGGCACAGTATATAATCGCGATTCGAGAATGATGCGTCATCAGGTCGGAGATTACGAAAAGCTATGATTCAAGGTTTCGTCGAAAGGTCAGGTATGAGGACCTTCGAGCAAAGAAAAAAAAAAGAAGCTACGAACACCGGAAACGATAAATATAACTGTAAAAAATAATTGCACAGATTAAGAAGTCCGATCGCCATTTTGTTTTTGCGATCAAGGTGACCACGCGAAAGAGGCTAAAAGACGAGGAATTTCGATTCGTTAATTGGGAAGTAAAACATAATTTTTTTTTTAGGATGGATCGTAGAATAGAATATTCGACGAGGCGTTTTTCGAATTTGGCGCTGGTTCGCGCATGCGCGTCACTATAAGCATGCGCGTTTCTATGCGCATGCGCGTTACTATGCGCATGCGCAATGCAAAGGGCAGAATCAACGGTAAAGTTTCGTAAGCTGAGGGTAATACTTGCACGAACTTCCTCATTAGAAACAAAATTGATTTTTTTTCTATACTTTAATACAGCAATTCAGAATTATGTCCGCGAAAATTCAGCATACCTTACCGAGGAAATACGACAGTAATTAATTCATTAAATCAATGCATTTGACACAAAAAATTTGGAAAATACGTGCAAATCGATCGTTTGGAACGGAAATATTAATAGTTTGCGATTAGATACAAACTATGCATAAAACGGAAATGGTCAACAAAACTGTCGCGATTATATTTGTTTCATGAAAAATATAGGCTACCGAATATTTCAAGCAGATATTATCGATTGAAGCGATTAATTTTTGCTTTTGCTGATCGACAAACATCAACTACACGCATGTACGCTCACGTTAAACAAACGACGTTTGTAATTGTTTTCGGGAACAGCTTTATGGAATGGCGGTTGGTAAGACCACTTGTGTCAAGCTGATTTTTATTTTAGTACTTCATTTTTGATAATAATAATTGAAGACGTTTATTACCAACACTTCTCGAATAATTATTTTCTTATAAAGAATATTATTATGCTTAAACCTATCGTATTTTTCTATTTTTAGATTTAACGAATAATAGATATACTATTGACTAATAAATCTGTTGGTACTACCTGAAGGTTCAACGTTGGCACAAAGGATCGAAGGGGATGGTTGAGAATCCATATACAAGAAGTTTGCGTGCGCAAGTACAAATGGTTTCCCTTTTCTCTCTCTCTCTCTCTCTCGCTTCTTCACATTTTCTCTTTCGAAAGAGTCCGCGCGTGAAAACAGTCGCGCTCGTAACCCAACACACGAGAATCGTCAGTTCGCTGTGTGCGCAGAACGCGTCTGCGCGTCGCGGGTTTCCAGGCCAGAAAACGAGGCTTGGAGGGTCCGGGGCTCAGTTGTTGTTTGGATTTCGTGCCGTTAGCATCGACCCCTCCATCGTTTCACCTTTCAATCTCTCTTGTGAGCCTGCGCACGAAAAGAGATCACCAAAGGGACGCTTGGACTCTTCGTTGATTTCGAAGCTATCGGTATCGCGTTTTTCGCAGAGATTTGCCAGGAAACAAGAAAAAACAGTAAAAAAAAGGTCAACGAGTCGAAAACATCGAAAATACGCGAAAGGCGACGCCGTTGGACTCTCCTGGCACCAAAATAACCGACACACTGGGCAATCTCGTGGCAAGCGTGAACGTCGCCGTTAACGACGACGACAGTGACTCAACCTATCGAACAAATAATATGGGCATATTTCGCGAATTTCCCATAGTTTTCAATTTATACAAAAAGTACAGTTAGGCTTCAGCCAACGGTCTCGGGAACACTATTTAATTCTTTTTCGCATTTATTTTTCGTCCTTTTTTCTTTTCGTTGTTGTTTGGGTTTTCTTTTTTTTTTTTTTTTTACTTGACACTTTCGTCGCCACTGTAAATTTCTCGTATCCCCGTGTATACGAGAATATAAGGGAACCCGTGGTGGGATAAGCCATTGTTGTTACTCGAGAACCGAAAAAGGACGAGGCGAAACGGAAGGAACGAGACTGCTGCGGAATAACGTATACTGCCCAAACAGTAAGTTTTTTTTTTTTCTTTCATGAATATGGATATCAGCGTTTCGTGCATTTTTGATTCTGTGTGTGTGGCGAAAGGATATTCTGATAGCTTTCTGGTAACGCTAGTTTAAAATGCATCTGACTGATTTGAACGCGATTTTCGATGTTTGGATAAATGATAACATTGGTGTGGCGTTGTTACATCGATTCCCTATAATTCCTTTATAATTGAAATTTTCCTGACTAAAATTGAATCCTCTATAAATGTTGGGATTGAATTTTACGTAGATTTTCGAATTGTCGAAATTGGGTTGTATGTCAATTTTCGAATCGTCAAAACTGTCATAGCAGTAATAATATAAAGTTTTAATTCCAAAGCCTTTTAGACTTTTCACTAAATTCTTATATTTTTCACAATATTTGTTTATATTTTATTCAACGAGTTTCCGCTCGTATTATCTCTCGGTTTCACCTCTCTTGTTATTAAATGGAGCAAAGTACTGGGGGTAATAAAATTCTCGATTAATTTTCAAAATCTCCAAATTGGCTTACAATTTGGAATGAAATTTAATACGGATATAAATGAATATATTAGATATTAATGATAGTTAATATATGATAATAGTTATTAATAATAATAACAACTAAAATCAAATAATGATATTTATAAATATTATTATAAATATAAAAATAATTATTATTAATATTAATAATAATAATAAAGAGAATAAATAAATTATCCGATAAATAATACTAGGAATAATAATATCGTGATATTGCGAATAATAATATTAATATTATTATTGTGCGGAATGGATCACTTTTTATTTTGTGCATGCGAATTGTTTGGAGTATAAATGATGAAGGTCTCGGAGTCCGCAGTGGCGTGCACGCTCTCGTAGTGCGAAAATGAATAGGGGGATGGCAGCACCGTCGCTCACGAAGCTTCGAAGGGAAACAAGTTTTCCTTCGTCCTTCGGGAAACGAGACCCTTCCGATGCCCATATATAATCGTACCCCTGTAATGAACGTTTTTTTCTTTTCCTTTCTCATTTTTCTTTTCCTTTCGCATTTTTCTTTCGTTCTTTTTCGAGTTGAACTCTACGAGAGGTACACTTGTCCGTCATGGCGGGACGAATACCGAGCGAAACATCGGGAACAAGTTACCTTACGCGCAATTATTGTTCAACCTCATGACGTTCCCTCCACTTTCATTTTTTCTCAAACGTCCATTTTTGTCATGTTTTTAATCATTTTTTTCCTTTTTTATCGTTTCACTCGCGAAAGTTTACGTTTTGGTGCGAAAGAAATGAAAATGAATACGAGAAGATAAATAAAAAATAAAATCATGTGTTAAAATCAAAAGGTCGTAGTTCAATTGAAAATTGGTACTTCGTAATGACAAAAAAGGTTTTTAACGATTCTGGTGATATTTTATCGTTTATTAATAATTTTTAAAAATTATCATTTATTCAGTTATTTATTTCATTGTAATTGCGGAATATTCAACATTTAAGCGGAAAAACTCAAAGATTTTTTAAATTACGGAATTTAGAGAGTTTTACTTATATTTTAATTTATATTTTAATCGGTTTGATTGAATTCGAAGATAAATGGTTTTTCTTTATTAACGATAAAATTAATTAACTATATCATGAGATATAGTATTATTTATATAGAATAATAAAAAATGACGTCTTCATTATTGACATAATTATTGCATTCATTAGAAATTAATATATTTAAAAATGTTCAGTAAAATGAAGATGATAAATATCAATTTATATTTATTGTAATAAATATGATTAGATATTTATCATTCTGTATTATATAAATTTATAATTTATCGAACAATTATGTTAATAAAGTATCAATTTTTTCATAATAATATTATTTTATATAAATAATTGTATGAGATAATATTGTATAAAGATTACATCATAAAATGATTTATAATTATTTTGTCTCATGAGAAGATAATGTCTCATTATTTTTTAAAATATAATTATTATATTATAAAAGTAAATATTAGTAAAAAATCAACTTGTAAGAAAAAGATTTATATAGATCGATAAAAATTTCCGCACATACGTAATTTCACACTTCGTTTTTATTGAACTGAGATGCAAGCAAAAAATATCGTTTTTTTTCAACAAAAATAGCGCGATAGTGGTAACTACAACTAGTTTTAAGATATCAGCGATGATCACGAAAAGAACGGGTGCTCGGTAACGTGGTATTGCGAAATTCATGGCGCGGACGAAAAGTGCCGCGACCAGCACTTTTTCTCATTTCTTTTTTAATCCATTTTTCCCCGCAACCTTATCACGCTGATGCGAAAGAAACATGAAATAACTTTCCATCGAGTTTCAGTCAGATCGAAGCCTCTGGTTCAACCGCGTCGCAGCTTACGGATCGTGCGAACAAGTAAAAGAACTTTTATTTCATTTTGAAGTTTGCACCGTTGGAACGCAACGAAATATATTAATTTTTGTAATTTTATGCATTTTTTGCCCAAATTCGCGCTTTTATTATTTATGGAAAATTTATTGTAAAATAATATCGAGAAAAAAAATGGTAATAATTTTTCTATTCACGATTTACATAATTTTGTTTCAATAATGTTCCTTTATTTTCATATTTTATGCTGTTTTATCCTCCTTTTATCCATATTTTACCATAGTATTGAAATAAAATAATATTAAAAATTATGCAAAAGCGTTTACGAATTTTTCTTCAGGAATTCACAACAACAGCGATATATATAATATGTTATATTTCTTTTCGATAATAATATAAATAACAATAGTAAAAATCGATAATAATAATAGAAATTGAAAAAAATCGATTTTTTTTTAGTTCCAACGATGCAAATTTCAGCCCAATTATTTATCTCGATCGTTGCTCTTATTGATCGAAAAAAAACCTCAATTAATATCCGAACGATCGTCAACATGTTGTCATAAAATTTGTCACATTACACGATTATTCGTAACCGATGAATTTCAAGTCGTTTTTTCTTGTCTTTTCTTGGGGATAATGAATCGATTAAAAATAACATCAATGAGCAAAAAATAAAGATACATTAATGAAATTGCGGGTAACGACTAGTTGAACCATTCATCGAAGGAATTTGACCTTGAGATAAAACGTGCAGTACACGATAATCAATTATTCATAAACCATATCGCCGTGACGAAATTCCCCCGATACGTCATTATCGTGCTCGCAGACTATATTTTTCTCCGGCCTGATTATATGAGGTAACTTTGCGATCCTCCATGCGCCGACAAATCGACGTAGTTTCATTTTTTTTCTGCGTGCGAAAAATCCATCACAACAACAAAAAAAAATCCGGATCTTACACTTGATTCGCAAGGTTTACTTATTTGTTTTTTTCTGCATTGAAATAATATAAATTGCACTTCGCACGATCTTTTTGTATCAAAACGAAAAAAAAAACCGAGAAAAAAACGATAAAAGGAATAAATGGAAAACAACATTTCCAAGGCCGATATTTACGAGCAAAAAAATTACGATTTTTTATGAATACTTAGGAGCTCGAAAGACCGCATGAAAATTTTTTCTTTTGCATAAAAAATAAAACCAAAAAATCGTCCTTTGCAAAAAAAGTAAAACGAAAAAATGTTCTCCTCTATGAAAAAAAAAAATCGAAAAGATCTTTCATGTGAATAATCAAACGAAAAAACGTTGCCCTCGAAAGTTGTTTTTTTAACTTTTGAAATCGTTTTTTGAACAAATATAACGACGAAAACAAAATCCGGATAATAAAAAACGAAAATTCGTTTCGTTTTATTCTACATCCACACTCTTTTGTCGCTCTTTTCGTGGGTCACAGTAAAAGCATCCCCCTTAATCTCTCACCTCTCGATTTTCGATCGAAAGTCGCATCCCGTCGCAATATTTTTTTTTTCTTTATAATTTCGAAATTTCTCCCCCAAAAAAATTACCGAGGAAGCGACCAATAAATTAAAAAATATATATATATGAAAACAGATTGATTGAAAATACAAAAATACGAGAACGATTGAATCGCGATAGGTCGATTTACCGATAACCGCGAAGCTTCAGACGCAAAAATATGCGAGAAATTTTTACGTGTTTTTCCTTCTTTTTTTTCCCCTCTTTTTTACTTTTCGTCTTCCGTACGAGACGAGGATGTGTAATCGTTTTCTTGTCTCTTCGGGGTCGCGCGAGGGGCTATCTTGTGCAAGACCATATACGTAGGATCATGCTCCTCGAATACTTTTATTATTTTCTTGTCCGATCAACTGGTACACACTCGATTCTCAGTGCAGCGTCGAACCTCGGAAATTACGATCCGCAGAAATTCGCGACAGTGCGCGTAACGAAGAGATCGTCATCGCGATCGGTTCGTTCATTCGATACGAGTCATTTTATAGAAAGGTTCAATAGAAATTTTCCCATTTTCAATTGTTGCTTTCTTTCTAATATTTGTTACATAAATTTATATATTTCTTTATTTGTACATGTATATATTTTTATTTTATTTCAAATAATAAATAATTCCGATATTATTTATCGTATTTTTTTACAATAAATAACTTTTACTTTTTAAATTGGAACAATAAATAATGTTGAGATAATTTTGTTTGACTGTTATTTAAGTATTTAAAAAAATCGTATTTTTGTATCACTAGCGTTTAAAAATATGAGATTTTTTTCACATAATTGAATAATATTAATATCCAATTATCTTATTTTTTTTTACTATGATATTAATTTAATATTATGACATTTCTCATTTAAAAAATTTGTAATGTTTTTTTTCTTATTTAGGATAAAGTACAATATTTACAAAAATAATGTAATATAATAATAATTTTTCAAATGTCCAATTAAGAATGAAAATATTATTTAAATGCCATACAAAAATATATATTGAAAATTGTTATTTTTCTGTAAAAGTTTCCTCGACTTTTTTTACATTATAATATATTATTATAATTTATTTTGCAAAAAGAGTAAATATACAAAAAGATAATTTCTTTATATATCAATCTCTAAAAATAAATATATAAGAATAAATAATAAAAGCATTAAACGTTGTAAAATATTTCGAGATTTTACTGTTTTCGTTTGGGTTTGTTTAAATAATAAATAGTGTGAAGATTCGTGCGCAAGCTGCTCTTGGGATTGTTGCTGATGACCGTGAATTTTTTTTTCAGACTTGATATCTTCGTTTCCTGCGTGTGAATCGTGATCGAATCGTCACAGTGTCAGAGTGAAAAATCAGTTGATAGAGACGAAGGAGTGGGAAAGAAATATCAACAATTATTCACAAGGCATAAGAGAGCTCGGGGATTTTTTCCGGCCCGGGAAAAACCAGTTGAACGTGAATCGAGCCAGCCAGGATCGATTCGTTACTGAGACCCAACGTCTGCACCATGACCACAACAATAATGGAAAAACAAAAGGAAATCGGGTCGAAAACGACTCTCGCCCGACGCGTTTCCGATTTATTCAGAGGTAATTAGATCTTTCACCTTCAACATTCGCGATATCGTTTTCAAAAACGTTGAGAAATAAAAATGAGTAATTTTTGGAATGTTATTTTTAAATATAGAATACTTTTAGAAATTAGAAATTATTTTTCGTATAGAATTTGTATAATTTCTTTATAAAATAGAATTTCTCAAATTTATTATTCAGTACAGAATTTTCAAGAATTGTTTTTGGTATGGAATTTTATAAATTCGTCGGGAAAAATGATGCTTTCTTAATTAAAAAATGTCAATGTTTTTAATCGTATTTTGAAGAGCAAATCTTTTTGGAATAATTTTTAATGATTGAATTTTGGGAAATTGTTTTTAGTATATAACTTCTCCAATTTATTTTTAAATATAGAACGAATACAGTTTAAAAAAATATATACGAATACAATTTAAAAAAAATGTATTTTTAGGTGCAGACCTTTTGAGAATTATTTGAATATTTGAATTATTTAATTTTGCAATATTTTCAGTATAGCATTTATGTCAATTCATTTTTCACTATAGAAGTCCCCAAAGATATTTTTAAGTACCGAATTTTCAAAAATAATTTTTTATTATAGAACGTAACTCAAAATGATTTATTTATTGAACCTGCTGCTAGAGACTTTTCGTTATCATTGTTTTTTTCTTTACAGCCGATAGAAAAGGATCGGTATCGCCAATGCTGCTGCATCGTGCATCGATACAAAAGCTCCGTCACTGCTGTCAGAACTTGAATCTCTTTCCAATACTGTTCTACGCGTTCGACCAGGGTAAAGCACCGAAGACGCCGATTTCGAAGCTGAACCCGACTTTCGTAGTTGCACGAATCCTCGAGAGAATATACCGTGTCTATTCGAGCATAACGTACACGATAATACGTGGTTTGGGTTTGAAATCGATAAATTCGAGCAGCCGCGTTATCAGCAAATCGAGCAACGACAAAAATCGATCAAGGGTGTTGGAGAAAACGTACAATCTCGAGGGTCCAACGGGACCAAAATTTTCGGCGATTCCGAGCGAGCGTGAGTTTCAAAAATTCGCCATTCAAAAACCCAAAAGAAATTCAATGCTGTTAAAGCTGGCAGTTTATTTCGCCCCGTTGATGCTGGCGTTTCAGCTGATCGGTATTCTCAGCTTGATGATTTTCGGAAAATTCCCGGCTGGATTTGTTTTTCTCGTTTCTTCCCTGATATTTCTTGGTTGCATTTCGATGAAGGTGCTCTATCACGACGTCACCGTATTCAAAATTCTCAAAAGTGATAAACGAAAAACCGACTGAAATTTCGTACGAGCCCAATCACAGGTCTTTCATCGCCATCAACTTCATCGCGTTCGTCTACATCTTTGTCGTAATTGAATTTCGAAGAAAACGCCGGAGATTTCATAAATACCCAATCGTCTTTCGTTTTTTTAGTTTCACTGTACTGATATGATTGAAAAGTTCATTTTTTCGACCACCCAGTTTGCTTCCCAAATCGCGACTCGCCCATAATTCATCATTGTTTCGTTTTCGCGTGTGTGTGTGTGTTTTTTATTCTTGCATCGTCATAGCTACATTACCGTCGTCAAAGTTGCTTCGTTGAAACGCAATGGACGTGTTACTCCCCGATTGTACGAGTCCTGAATTTTTCCTGTCGATTAATCCATAACTATCGACGTAAATAGCGTTAAATATCGATTTTCGCCATTTATGGAAACCGGAAGTACCAATTTCAATCCGCTGGTTCAATCGTCCGCCATTTTTTATTTTCCGGTCGGGAATTTCCAGCCAAATCGTCTCTAATTCCTGCCATTTTTGAGTTTTCGACCGGAACTGCCGATTCCAAAATGCTCGACCTCACGTCCGCCATTTAAGTTTTTTTTTTTCGACCGGAAGTGTCGATTCTCTGAACGCTCGATTTACCGTCCGCAATTTTGATTTTGCGATCGGAAACCCCGATCGAAATCCGTGAAATTTTCCGCGATGACGAAAACGACGAAGCGGAAAAACAGTACTTGGAAAACAAAAAAGGAAAAAAGTACCGTTGCGTCGGGATAATGAAAACGTCAATGGATTTTTGACGTCAGAGAAAAGTCAACGTCTTTATCGGTTTTTCTCGGCTGATTTGTCATCCATTCGAATTGCGCAACGATGCTAAAGTCATTTTATGTCCATACATCTCGCGTCATCCCAATCGAGTTGCTAATTCTTCGTTTTTTGTTTTCCATTTTTATAATAAGCTATCTTGATGTTACAAAGGCCGTGAACTATTCGATTGAATAATCGAGATTACCGTTCGTGAAAATCAGAATTTATTGAGCTCGTCTTGAAAAAAAAAAGATGGCGGAATTTGCGATCTTTTTTTTTTTTAATCGTGACGAAGCCTGATATCTCGAATGTTCTTCCTCTTTCTCTCGTTTCCGTTAGCAACGTTCCTAACCCAACACAAACACACAATTTTGCATCATCAAGATATTACTATTATTATTAGAGGTTAGCTCTCAGCGAAAGGGACAAGCAAAAATCAATGTACGGGAATATGAATAAGCGTAGGTTACGGTTGTCTTCGCTCGATGTTTCGTTTCGTTCGTTTTGGCTCGCGTCGACTTAACCTCACTTTAGTAAGCAGATCCGCCATTTCGATGGCACTTGTCGCCATCTTGTCGACGCTCCGATTAAAGACACGTAAAAAAAGACCACGTGACGCGTAACTGCGAAAATCCATAATCTAAATGTTATCATTGCATTAAAACCGCCATTTCTCAAGGTCAAACAATTTTAATCGACAAATCGAAGTATCAACTTCCGCGTTTATGTATTCTGCAGACCCTGATACTCGATTTTTCATTAAAACCTTAACCGTCTTTGAGAAAAGTGGATTTCTATGAATTTTTTTTTAGGTTATGTCGATCTTTTACGTATCATTAAACTTTACTAGCAAGCGGAGCCTCAACGGATTTTCAAAATGTCCGAAAGATCGAACGAGATATACCTACTTTTTAGGGATCATCGAATAAATCGGGCACTTAATATTTAAGACGTCGTAAAAGAATGAATAGCGTTTGTATAATCGACGATACGTAATATTACGATTTATCGATGAAGGCTACGGAAAATGGATCGTACGACGTGTATACACGACTACACATACATGAACAGGAAACACAGATTTACACATGAAAATACATTGTTCGAATGTTTATAAACAATGGAAGGAAAACATGAATTCTCTTTGTCCAAGAAATTCATTTATTTCGATGACAAAAACAGAATGAAGTAAACACACACACACACACACATAGGAAACCCAAACACATCCAGTCGTCCGAGATATTGCGACGGACATTTATATATATACATAGTTATCTTATCCTATGGAAAAAAGACTGAACCGATTGTTTAAACTTTGTAAATAAATGAGAAAAGCGAACAAAAAAATAATCAGTGAAAAAAATATACGTTTAATTGTAAAAAAAAAAGCACCGAAGATTGTCCATTTTTTTTTCATTCGTTCAATGCTGGGGTACAAAAAAACACTGTACCCCAGAAGAATTGTTTTTTTTTTTACGAAATTTCAACCCAACCTCCTTGAAATGCGATTTTGGAAATTTTAAATGTGGACGTTTAAAGTCTTAGAAATAAAAGTACAAAGGCGAATATACTCGTTAAAATTACGATCCGGTCGTTCCAGCGATCAGCCGAGCTTCGGGCGTAAGGCCCAATTTTTGAAGCGAAGCCCATCACGTGGGCTACGTAATTCTGCTCGTGGGTCGTGTGGAAAAGATGCGCCCAGGGACCTTCGAGAAAAAAAAGCCAAAAAAAAATTTAACTTGCGATAATTATGAAAAATGTTAAGTGATGATTTTTAAAACGAAATAATAATTGCAAAAATAATCCGGGAGGTGGAAAAAGCAGAATCGTAGAATAAAGGACGAAGAACGAGGAGGTAGAAGAAAAAAAAACGATAGAGTTAGGTAGAACGTAAAAATCTGCAAGGATATACGTTGCAAAAACTGGAGAAAAATAATTTTTTTTAAATGATTAAAATGGTTATAATAACGTCAATAAAAATAATAGTTTATCTTAAAATTGATAATGAAAAAAGAAGAAATGCTCGTAATTGATCCAACTGACTCGATAAATAAACTAAATTCAGTATATTTAAAAAAACGACACAAAAGTACAATACTAGGAAGATGTTTGGTAAGCGGAGAGAAAAAAATGAAAAAATAACGATTTGCTAATTATTATTTAGTTGAATATATTTTTATCTCTTTTATTATTTGTTTATCAAGTATTTTTTTTAGTTAGTAAATTTTATTGATTACGAAAATATACTGAATTGATGAAATTTATTGAGTCGTTAATTGTTATCATTGTTGTTATTGATATCAATAAAAGTGGAAAAATAAAAAATGAATAAAAAATTATAATATTACTATTTCGTAAAATACTCATAGGAACCGGCTAAAAGCCGAGAATTATAAAAGAAATGTGACCAAGATAATAATAATCAGAATTATTATAAAATTACAGTAACAGTCTTGTTAATAAGATAATTGATTCAAAATTAGATAAAATATTTTTGACGATTAAAAAATAAAGTTTGCTGCATGCAGAAAATTGTTAAGATTGAAACAATCAAACCTATCGCGTAGACAGCAACATCGCCTCCTCCATGATGAGCTTCATCGCTGATAACCGCAGCTTGCTGGCTATACCGGAAATCCGTCGTATTCTCTTTGCTCGGATCTTTTCTCTTGAGTTCACCCCGATCGTCGACTTCGTACGCAAAATTGTTTGGTCCGCCGGTACTGTAGGTTAGGCTGGTGTACGGTATATTATCGTGTTTCGAGGGTTGGGCTATACCTGATATTTCGAAGGGACCAATTATACGCAGTAATCGACTAATTAACACTGTTAATTAGTGAAGATTATGAATTAAGGGTATGTCGAAGACACACGTGACACACGAGTGCGAGAAAGATAGTCGAAATTTTTAAATCGCAATTTCGTAAAGACGAAACATTTTTATCGTAAAATTCAAGCATCTATTTCTGTCTCTATGAATTCTACAAAGACTGATACTCGATTTTTCGCCGTAAACTTAATCGACACCGAGAAAACGGATTTCGAACCACCAATTGTTTGACGTGGCAAAAAATATGGTTTTTCAATATTACATATCTTTTTCAATAAAAAAATAATAAAATTGGCGTAATGCTCAGCATAATTACCCAGTTAATTAATTAGGATTTCAGGATGTTTCTACAATACCTAGTATCGAAGAGCCCCTTTCGGGATAACCGTTGAAACTCATGGAGTGTGTGTGATCGCTGGTGACGATCACGAGGGTATTTTGAGTGTCGATAAGGTTCAAGGTTGCGTTAACAGCGTCGGATAAACGGACGGTTTCTTGAAGAGCTTGGGCGGCGTGGCCACGATGATGAGCGAAATCTATGAGGCCACCTTCGACCTGGAAGCCGGAAAAACCGTTGGGCGAAGCTTAATCGAAAAAAGTTAGCTTTGAAAAAAAAGGATTGGCTTTAGAAATGCATCGCATGAATTCGTGGTTTCTGCAAGGGTAAAGGGCTTAAGGGACTTCGCCCCTAAACGTCGATTGTAAATTTGTCTGCCGGAGTTGCGTTTAAATATTTTTAAGAAATTTTTAAAAATTCGTAAAGGGCTTGTTTGTTTGGGTTTGTTTTGTTTGTTGTTTGGGTTTGTTTCGGTTGTTGTTCGCAAGTCCGTAAAATAGCGAGGTATTTCTAAAGTTTTACCAAAAGAAAGTTTGTTCGTTACGCCCGGTGATAAAAAATGAAGATTTCGCTGTACGGGTTGATTATTCGATTGGAGTTTTGGTTATGTTATTTTGTTTAATTAGTATGGACTTAAGATAATCGAGAATGTCGAAGTACCACAAGGACGTAACCGTTGGCCGATTTCGAGAGTATTTTTAAGGCCGCCACTGTCATATTCTCCAAACTAGGCTGACCCAAAGGACCTTTTTCGCGTTCCCAGTCCATTTTTATGTGACCGTTGGCGAACATGCCGAAAACGAATTCAACGTTTTCGTGATCGAGGTTGGCGAGTTCTTTATTGTTTTGGACAATCCGATGAGAAAGTTTACGAGCCAATTTATCGTTTGCCCAATCGTTGATTAGATCCCTCCCGTCTTTACTGTAGCATGCCCAAGCGTCCAACGGATCGAATTTCGTGGCGTTTACGTTGGATTTTAACACCTGACGACCGCCGCCCATGATAACCTGCGAGTCAAAGGAAGAAACGAAAGGTTTTTCTCAGTCGGTAAGTTACCCGCTGAGTAAATTACCAACAGTTGATAAAGAGAATGGTACGAACTTTGATATTCTTGCCGGGCTCTTCCTCGATCAGTTGCCGAGCAATGTCTTTGCACCCAGCGGCTGTTGGGGGCATCTTCGCCTCGCATTCCCATCCCCTGTTCGGACAATGAGCGTAAAGGGGCGCAGGAGTCGCGTGGGTCACCCTCGTCGTTGTGACAAAACCTGACGCAAATTCTGTTTTAAACCTCTCTTTACTTCCGGTAAAATATAGAGCGCCGTTTCTCAGTGTTGATTCGAAAGATACGGAGATCTGTTATCGATAGTCGATAACTTATCGTCAGCCGGCAACTTACCGGCAGTCGATAACTTACCGTCAGTCGATAACTTGCCGTCAGTCGGCAACTTACCGTCAGTCGATAACTTACCGTCAGTAGATAACTGCCCGACGGTAGATAACCTGGGTTAATCTCTTATAGAAGGCACGAAACTAACCTGTATCTTTGCCAGCTGCCTGAGCCCAAGCGATTATCGACTGAACGTGATAGTCTTTGACGAGACTAGCCTCGCAGTCGTTCAGTTTTACGTTAGCATCGACACCAACCACTTTGTAATTTGTCTTTACACCGCCGAACAAGGCGGTCGCTGTTGACGCCGAATCGGGTACTTGTTTGTTCGTATTGTAAGTCTGGCGAGACACAGAGAGCACGTTTGTTCCTGCACATTCTTCGAACGGTCGAAAAAAAAACAAAAAAAAAAAACGAACGCCCGAGAATTTGGGTCGACAATTAAGAGGAACTGACCTTGAGCAATCCAACGTGAGGAAATTTTTCCCATGTGAGAAAACTCTCCTCGGAATCGCGATAAATTCGACTCGCCGTGATCGTGTCCGGGCTCATTCCATCGCCTACGAATATTATTACGTTTCTCGCCAAGTTTTCGTTCCATCGATAATTCAAAGAAGCTTTCAAGTCGTTTTCGGCCAGCGAGCGCCAGTGTTTCGAATCTGTCGGTCATTCGAAGCCAGATTTTTTCATTGGTCGGATCCATGCTTAATTGTAATTAACGCTTGAAGCCAACGTGAAAAAGTTTATTCACATTCTCACCTTCGATCGTTACCGATGTTCCCTCGGTACTTCGCACCGTTAATAACAAGGCTAAAGCTGATCGAATGAGCCGCGGAAACATCGCGATTTATTTCAGCGCGAATGAAAAAATTAACTGAACAACCACGTAAGCGAAGACTCGCGGATGACAATACACAAGCACCGCGTGATAAAGCGGTGCGGATGTCGAACGAAAAAAATTGACTCTGCGTTATCATCATGCGATAATGCAGAAATTATCAGCAAGTTTTTACGAGCCAATGGTAGATGTCTCAACGTGCGTTTGTCGATTTCGTATTTTCTCTTCGTCGTTAATTCGACTTTTTATTTTTTCCCTTTTTCTTGAAAGACGAAAAATCTTACCTTCTTCTTAATATCGACAGAAACCCGTTATTAAATCTTAAGTTAACAACTCGAGCTGTAATATCACCTAATATACTGCGATATAAACGTGATAAATTCTTAATCACAATGTGTTGAATTGTATCGTAAGAATTTATAGAAACTTGCGAAAGTATAGTGTGTATAACAGTAGAAAATGAAAGGGCGAGATAGGACAATGATCATAACGCTGTCCTTTCGTTAATAATTTGATCGTCATTGATTTTTTCAGTTTGCTTTTTTATTTTTATTTCCTTTTGTTTCTATAATAATAATAATCATTATTATATTAATATAATTTTGCATTTTCTGAAATAGAATAGTTTTTTTTCGTATAATAGTAATAATAATAATAATAATAACAATAATTTATTAAATACTTTATTTCAATTATTTTCAATCACTTTATTCATTTACGAATCCAATAATTTTTTTGATAATTATTTCCCTCTAATTCGCTTCATATCCTTTATCGATTATTAAAAAGATTGATGGAATTTAAAAAAAAGAAAAATTGACGATTTAATATTGTACGAAAAAATCAGTTATTGTACAAAAAAAAATTGTTTTGCCAAAAATTTCAAATGAATACAAATTTTGAACAAATTATATTCATTTTTTAAAAACTTTCTACTTTGAATTTGTTTGGGTTAAAAAAAATCAATTATCGTACAAAAAAAATTGGTTTGCCAAACATTTCAAATAATTGAAAATTTTAGCAAACTAAATTCGTTTTATTTTTCATCTTTCTACTTTGAATTTCGATTTCGTAAATTTCTACTTTGAAAATTATCAACTAGAATCGAGCTTCGAGTCACTCAGTCATTTGCCATTACGTTGAAAATTAACAAAACGTATTCGGTCTTCGGTGTCCGTATCAAATCGGTTATCGAGCAACTCATTAATTCTTGAAGTCTGACTGTTACGAGTGAGATCTGTAGCGTCCAAAAATACTCGGTACGAGTGCATTCGCCCCGGCAATACAGATGGAAACGCAATAATAACTTTTCCGCGATGATTGTTAGTTACGAAGGCAAGTCGAAAACGAAAACTGAAATTCGAATTACGACATGAGATCCTTGTAGTTCTGCCAGTCGAAACGTATAAGCCGGTTAATTTTAATTGGCGTGTACATCCCAAACGGGTCCCACGGATCTCCGTGGCTCGTGGAGTTCATAATTCGTAACGTCTGACGTCTCTGACCCGGCGTTGCATTTCGAAATGTGACTGCAGACAAAACCTGTACAATTGAGAGAGAATTGTTCTCGGGGTTGTTAAACTCATCCGAGCTTCGCACCGAATCGATTCCTGTACTTCAGGAAAACGCTCGAACCGAAAAAATCCATTCCAAAATCTTCATCATGAAGGAGGAGCTAGGATAGGAAATCCGAACTTCGATTTTCCAGAAGGCTCAAAATTCCGAATTTGAATTTACCGAAATTACAAATTTTGTAAATTGTTGGGATTGTTTGGATTTGTTTAAAATCAAGGGTTTGAAAACAAACTAACCAACCCAAACAAACCCAAACAAATATCGTAAAGTTTGACGAAATTTTTAGTTTTGGACTATTAAAATTTGGAATTTTGAGCCATCTGGTCAATCGAAGTTCGGATTTCCTACCCCACCCCTGAAGGTGGTATTAGCTTCAATTGGCTGATGAAACTTGATTTTCGAGGATGATTATTGCACCGTGATAAAGAGTCTGGAAAAATTACCAAAAAGTTATTTTCTTTCTCTTTCTCTCTTTCTCGAATTTTCTAAGCATGGCTAATTCAAAATGGCGGCGGCCTCCCTTACATCATTCTCTGGCACGAACCCCTAGCTGCAAACCCCTCTTCTTAGATTTTCATATATATATATATATGTTTATACGTGTATATATGTATATATATGTACATAAAAGCGATGATACAGGGGTGGGGCCACAACACGAAGTATGGCGCTCACTCGCTTCGCCCTTCGTCGTCTCGGAACTTCTAAATTGAAATCCTATATTTTGGCCTCGAGTTACGAACGAAATACGTATAGGGGTTGGGCGCAGCTGATATAGAAACTCAACCGGGGCCCAAGAGAGAGACAGAGAGAGTTAACGATCTATTTCCAAATTTCATTTTCCCTCAAGTCTAAGTGTCGAGGGCTAAGAGGTTACGAGTTAATTTATTTCAATTTATTTTTGCACTTCGTTACTGGTTTATTTAATTCGAAGCAAACCTTTACTTATCCAAAAAACTTTTTTTATAAGGAAAAATCAAAACGAAAAATGAAAAAAATAAAAAATAAAAATGAAAAAAATTGACGATAAATAGGGCGTTGAAAAATTTCGAGTCCCGTTTGCGGAAGCAAATTTTTCCGCGGCTCGCGAACGACTGACCTTGTATTTTTTTCTCGAGCTTCTCGATGCTCGTACTATTTTTCCACCACCACGCCCGTCGTCGCTTTTAATTCGTGCTTTTTTTCGATTCTGCGCGGCAAAAATCACTCTTTTTACACTCGTACCGACCCCTCGAGCCTGCGCTCTTCTATGACCATCCTTTAATATCACACGCCAGTTTTACGCCACTCCCACGTGAACAGGTGAAATTAATACATTTTTGCACGTTGGAATATTTTTCGCGAAGTCTGACTAATGGTACCTTTGAATTGTTATTTTTTTTGTGCGTTTTGTATTATTTGGGTTTTTGGTGCTGATTTTTTAGGAATGTCGTAGAAAATGAGACGTAATTTACCAAAGAAATGGAAACATTATTTTTTGAAATGTACTTTTTATTGTATTTATTTTACATGAATTTTATTATATTTATTGTGTATATAAAAATGAAATATTTTTACCATTTTAATGTCAATAAGTATTAAAATATTAAAAATACATAATATAAATATATGACATTTTTATCTTCTTCAATTTTTCATTATTAATGAAAATTTAAATTTACTATATTTATTGTGTATATAAAAATGAAATATTTTTACTATTTTAATGTCAATAAGTATTAAAATATTAAAAATACATAATATAAATATATGACATTTTTATCTTCTTCAATTTGTCATTATTAATGAAAATTAATAAAAATTCATTATAACGTTCGATACGATAATTGATAATTTTCTATACGTGATAATTTTCCTCCCTCTTTATACCTCGTATACAAAACCAACGGTTTGTGAATTTTTTTCGTACGCACGCCTAATTTAAAGAACGATGACTGGATTCCTCTATAAATTCAAAAGCCTAAACAATGTTCTCAAATATATATAAAATTGGTATTTTACTTATAATAATATAAAAAAAATGTATATATTCTCAATAATACATCAAATAATATATATAGATGTATATATATATAGGAAACAGTTTGCTCTAATCTCTAAAATTGCTTAATGAAAAAACAAATTTAACGCATATACGAAAAAAAAATGTTTTTAATGTTTTCAACACATACGTATATAAATTTATACCACGATTTTAAATTCTCTTTTTTTGCCTTGATAAAAATTATTCAAAACGTGAAAATATTTATCCACTGCAAAAAATGTGATTATTAATTTATTTCTTTTAATATTATAATTATTATCTTTTTAAAGATTTTGATTTTCTACTTATTTAAAGATGTAGTAGATTCTAAATCTTTAAAAAAGATTCTACTTTTTTTCTACTTTTTAAAGATTTTCTACTTTTTTAAAGATTCTCGCTCGAATCGATTCAATTTAGATTCCCAGTGAATTCCGATTCCGTATAAAATGGCTACCGAAGATTTCACAATAAATGGTTATCGCGTTCGAACAGACGAGGATTTTGGGACTTTGTTTCTCACGCAGACAGGCGACGGTTGGTCAAACGTCGTATCCGTGAATATTACACAAGTATAAATGGTCGTGTGTCCACCACAAGAGCAGCTCGCGTCGAGAACCACCGCGATGAGTTTTTCCCGCGCGCACTCGCATAAGCGAGCATGCTCCTAATCCTATTACCACTGCAACCGTTCGCCACGACCACCACTGTTCGTGCGAATCCCGAAACCTTTAATAGCGTTGTAATCGAGTTCGAGTCACTCGAGACACTCGGTTCCCGACGAATTCGAATAAAAGGTCTTCAAAGAAAGACGAACAAGATCGATACCGGAAATCGAATATTAAGATCACCAAAATGCAACTATTTATTATTTGCAAAATTACGAATTAATGATGGGAGTGGAAAATGAAAATTAATAGAAAAAAAAATGGGAGATGAGTAATTTTTTTCTTTTTTATTGTTCACTTTTTATTTTTCATTTTTCATCCCCATTTTTAATTGTAATTTAAATTCGAATAAAAGATTTTGGACGAAAGACGACCACGATCGAAACTGGAAATCAAATATCACGATAACCCAAACAAACCCATACAATTTATCGTTTGTAGAATGACAAAAATATTGTTTTTTAAATCGATTATTGATTGTTTAAATATAAATGATTGTTTTTCAATAAAACGAAAAATCAATCATTCATGAAACCAAAAATCGTCACACAATCAAGGATTTTATCAACAGCTGTCATTTATCGGAGAATTGACAGATATCTGAAAAATTCGTCGCACGTCGATTCATAAAAGGATAAAAAATATTTTCTTTTTCTGTGTTGAATTAAATAATTCAAATAGAAGAGTAGAATTTGCGAAAAGCCAGGCGAGCCGTAAAATCTCCCGACGAAATCATGCACTAATTTCTCCTGTGTATTTCTGCTTCCCGGCAGTTTCGAGACAAACTACCCCGATGGGTTTTTCTCGAGAAAAGCTGCCATTGACGAGAGCACGGAAATGCCAATGGTCCGGTGTTCGCCATGCTTTTCATACCATTGAAAGATCCAAGAGGGTGGTAAAACTCCTGTACCCTTTTCTATCGTCATCCTCTGCAAAAGGGGATTGTAAACTCCGTCGTTTCGACGCATTTTGCTCTCCTTTGGCACCAGAATCGAGACGAATTAAGTAGGGCTAGGATGAAAACTTTTGCAGAAAGTTAAACGAAGTGGAACAAGAAAAAATGTCATTTGTCATTATTTCTGGAAGACTGAAATCGAAATATCGATTTTTTGAAATTAATCAATTATTATTTCTCATTCAGTTCTGAAAAACTCTTCCCCAGTATTTTTAAGTATATTTATATAGTTTTTGTATGCATTTATTTTATTATAAATTAAATATCATTTTTATTGAATTATACATTGTGAAAAATATGCATTTATAAAAGTATATGAAATATGAAATCATCAAATTGACATATTTATATAATAAAGATATATGTATATTTTTGTCTTTAAAAAACATTGTAGTTTCGTTATATTTGAAAGAAATATTTCGAAACATCTGCCTTACGAACCAGAAAAAGAAGGGAATAAAAATATTGTGAATTTATAAATACATCGAAAGCATTAAAAATATTTTTCCTATGGTAACGTTATTTCTGAACAATTAATTTATTGGATTTATTAATAAAAATATTTTCGAACAATATTATGTATAGTCAAGAATATTTGTATGATTGTTTATTTACAATAAATACCAATGTTATAAAAAACACTATTTTAATTCATTAAAAAATGATTCGTAAATTTCCGTAAGTTGAACTCTGTTGAAGTCCAACTATCTTAAACTAAACGATCAAAAAATGTAAATTCACCACAAAATATCAGAAAATTCCTGATTTTCGAACGACAATAAAAAATTCCTTTCGTTTAGATTAATATTCCAACTGGCTGACCAACATCGAATGTGGAATTAAAAGAAAAGAGATAATCGTCGAATGCATTCGAATGACCTCGTTAACCGTCTAACGAGGTGTACGCATTGGGTATCCCGTGCCAAGAGGATTTAGGATTGCTCCTCCAATTTGCGTAGTGAAAAGGGTTGAGGGAAATAAAATAGGAAGATGTAACGAAACCGAGAGAAAAGCACAATGGAAAGTGAGATTTGGGAGGGCTAGAAGTGCAGGATGGAGAAATTTGAGAATGCTGGTGAACGAGGGTTGTAGCCAAGAGAGAGAGAGATAGAGAGAGAAAGAGAGTAAACTTTGGAGCCTTGAACCTATACCCTTTTCAGTATAGGTAGGGATGAATATAGCATCCGCGAAAGGGCGGTAAATTCCCTCTTCGTTTCTCGTTTGGAACGTTCGAATATCTCGAGGTTTGTGCGAGGGTTTAAGGTCCGGGGGTAAAAGACGAGAGGGTAGGAAGAAGGGCCTCGAAGGGACGAAGGGACGGAGTCGAGAAAGCTGCCGGAGGAAACTCTCAGAGGGTTGGCACCCTCGAAAAGCTGTGCCTGCGAACCTTCACGTGTGTTCGAGTCTACGAGCTTTTCTAAGGTACCAAGGTTGTACCCCGTACACACCTCGAGACTATACCCACAAACACGAGAATACGTATATACGAAATTTGGGAAACACGAGCCCCGAGGATTTCCGAGACCAAGTCCGTTCCAGAAGTCTCGGCTCTTCGTTCCGAAGCTTCTACTCGCATCCTGCACTCACTGGGGGTTGCTCCATCCCGGTATTATGTATTTCCTTCAACCCCTGTACCTTTGGCCATTCCAAATAAGCTCCCCAACGTATTGGATTCGGAGTTACTGTTACTGCCATCTTCTCGAATAAACGCTATGACTTATTGCTCTGCAGGCAAACTGCCAAAACGGAATACTTTTTGGTGACCCCAGAGTTAAGATGGGGAATTTGAGCGAAGGAGAAATTGTACCATTAATACGACGTGATTCATGAGTAAGAGAAAGACTGAAATTGTTCAAACGAGTTTTTTCAACGAGGAAATATTTTTAAGGGTTGGATTAGATTAGCAGCCCCTGCGCTCATCTATTCTCCAGAGCTTGGTTCTCGATTTGAACAAAAAAAATTTATTGGCTGAGAGAAAACTGCGTTTGAACATTTTTGAGGTTATGTAATTATAGGTATATTAAGGGTGGTTTGAAAAAGCATGAAGACAGGTTTTTTACATCTCGAAAAATTGGGTTTATTTTTCCTTCTTCAAGGATGATACAAAGATGGGCATTTTCGTTGGTCACGTGGTTGTGGGGTTGAAAAAGGGGCAATCTTAAACCTTATGATTCTGTTTAGACTTAGCGAGGATTTCGAAAAATTCGTTGAGAATGAAAAATTGATGATTTAGTGTAGGAATGAAAATATTTTGACTTGGACGACGAAAAATAATGGATGAATTGCTCTTGTTTGAGTTTTTGGGCTCTAGTTTTGATATGTTGCAAAATTAACTTGATGCAATTATGGTTGTCGATTTTTTCTAATCAAGATTGAACGCATGAGACACTTCAATTTGTTTGCATTTATATCAACTTTTGTTTAAGTTGATTTTAGTAAATTTATTTCTTTTGTTTTTCCGGGACTTATAAATATAAGAAAGTTTTATTGCCTTATCCTTTTGATGTTCTCCGGCTCTCTCGAAGTACCGATATGTTCCAACGGATTTAATCTCGAGATCTTAATCTCGCTCGCTTTTTATCTTAAATTTAGTGACAATTCCCAAAAAATCAATTTCATTCGTATGTCAATAAAATTTGAAAACTCTTTAGGTCTTTTTGATAAGTTTATCACGATCTGATTCAAAACCCAAACAAAACTCAAATAAATTCACGATCAAAGATTATTTCGCGCCATCATTTTGTAATATCACCAAAAATAATGAGTTCAATATTGTATCCAAAATACTTCGTTAATTCGAATCCAGCATCGATAACAGAAAATAACGACGAAATAGAAGAACCGCTCTTCATTCGTGGTCCGGGTCCATTTTCCCAAAAAAACTAACTTTTCGACCCGTACCATCGGTAACTTTCCACCAATCTCTTCTTCCTTGTGATGATGTCCTAGCAGCCATTGACTACGAAGCACCAACGAAACGTCAAAATATTTCAGTATTTCCAAAAAAAAAAACTCACCTAGTTTTGATCTCGGGTCAAAACGGTAGGAAGTTTATAACAGTAGAAAGAGGGAAGTTTGAAGGGTGATGGTATTAGTGTAGGTAGGACAGAGTCGCTTTTCATCCCTTATTCCGGCATATATAAGGTTGGTGGTCGGTGCCTTGTCCCTTTTCGGGAGTTTCCGCGAGGGTTTTCGAAACGAGGATACGAGAGTGGTGGTTGGGTTTCTAGTAGTAGGTATCACCACTACTACGCTAGAGAAGGGTAGATTGGGAGGTAAGGGGGTGGGGGGTACGTCGAGGGTTGGTTGTTCGGGGTACAGATGGGGGTGAGTAGTGGGGGCGAATGAGGAAACGAGGGTTGGAACGCGGCCGCCACCTTCTTGGATCAATAAATGATTTAACATTCACAAAATGGCGGGTTGCCACCGCGGGGTGGCTGGCGTCGTCGTTGGTACCGAGCCTAGGACGACCGAGCTCTTAACAGTGCTGAAGGGAGGGAACGACGAAGCAGGAGAAGAGGAGGGGTTGGGGTTGGATGAGTTTGAGATGAGAAGAGGAGAAAGCAGAAGAAGATGGAAGCTTCCTCGAGCAGTGGGGGTGAGAGAAAGAGAGAAAGAGAAAGAGAGAGAGCAAGGTTGAAAGAAAGAGCCAGCATCGAGCAGGGTTTCGAGAAATAATATAATCTACCTTAGACTCTCGAGAATGCTACCCTCCCTCGTATATGACGAGGTGGGTGGCTCTACTAGCTCGAGGAAGCCTCCAACCACCCCCTACACCATCGACACACACACCCACTGAAACCATCATTCTCCCCTTTCAAACTCCGTAGCGCTCCTTCTGTACTCCAGAACTCGAAGCCCCAACCCCCATTCTTACCCCATCGCAACCTCGTTTCATCCTTCGAAAGCTCTCACTCTCTCTCTGTCTTTCAAGCCCGATTGACACCCCCGTCCGAAGGGTAGCAAAAGAGACAACGGTACCAGGGAAAACTGCTATTCGACGCTACTACACGTTGACGACGACAATGACTCTATCAGGAGTGTTCTCTTCTTCTTCTTCTTCCGTTCTGTGTCCCACCTAACCACCCCTACACCCCAGTCAACCCCCGCAATTATCAAAAGTTCCTATAACTTTGTTACCTTATTTCGGTACGTTTCCATGTCACACTCCTGTCAGGCTTTCATTCGCGAATGGCCCGATAAACGACCGACCGGAAAACGAAGGAACGCGGTATCGCTTTGATTGATGCGGACACCTAAAGAACATTTTATATTCGTTTCATCACCCAACAGCGCTACTTGCAATCGTTTTAACTATCATTGTATATATTATTTTCGTGTCACTCAAAACTCCTCAATGACAGTTTTGTATATTCAAGCTTGAGCAAGCTGCATCTTCGTTTTCATCATTCTCCTCGTTTCCTTTTTTATTCAAGTTACACTATTGGAGGTTGAAACTTTTGCCTGTGGGATCCACCCACCTGGCAGCTCAGCTTGCTTCGAATATTTCACCTTAATGGCGCAGTAAAGTGGATTTTAGGAGGGTTTGTAGCAAGGCAGAACAGCAGCAACCCCCAGCCCGTCGTTCACCGAAGCGTACCACCATCTTCTCTCTTCCTCTCTTTCTCTCTCTCTCTCTCTCTCTCTTTCTCCTCGGGCTCGTTCGCGACGTATAAGATCCCTAAATATTAAGAGGGCATTAACGTGGTCGGCCATTTTGCGAGGATGCTATCTCTCCAGCCTCAATTCAGAAACGCCGCTCGCAGCCTCAGGACTCATCCTACTTTAGGGGTATAGTCATATGAGGGCCTGCTCCGGGGGTTCTTGCTGCGCGGAGCAAGACCATCGTGTAAACGAACCTACCCGTCGCCCATGTTATTATATTATAAGTCTCGCCCAAAACCCCACCTTCCAACGGCTTCACTCACCCCCTCAAGAACAACCTAAGCACCTTCCAAGATTATGGAAATCGTTAGGGAAGATTAGAAACCTCGTCCTTCCACAAAGACATTCAATATGTAAATCGAATTTCCCTGACGAGTTCTGCAAGCCCAATGTCACTCTTGCTTCAACTTTTTTTACGGAAAAAATAATGTGAAACTAGTGCAGAGAAAAAGGGAAATCTTGACATCAACTGTCATCAGTTGAATCAGGGTTCATTACCTCGGAGTTAATTAATAATTACGTCTTGATTATTTACTTTTTGTGGAAAGGGTAAACTTGTTTTAATGAAAATTGATAAACGACGATAGGTTTATTTTGGATCTTGACGTTTCGAGGTAATGTTCAATTTCGAAGCTTTGTGCAGTGGATCTTTCTGCAATTCTTGAAAAAAAAAGGGTTTTTCAATGGTTCTTTACAATTTCGTGAAAAATCGAACAAAGAGATGCAATTTGATTTTTTATGAGGGTCTGAAGATATGTTGGTCTTTTGGAGAAAATGATAAAAAGTTTTTCGTTTGATCGAGTTGAACTCGAATTGAAGAAGAAGGTGTAACGATAGAGCTGATTGCGAAATTCTTTATATGTTTTTCTAGGATTTATTTTTTTTCAAAATGGTGCCCTTTATTTGGAGCAATATTAATTGGAGCTTTATGAACGTATTCCTTCTTCACATCGTGTAATATTATTTATTAACACTAGCAGTGTTATTGTTCCTCGAAAAAGGTGAAAAAACATTCCATTCGTTTATAAATGCAACACTAAAAGGGAATAGACTTTACTGGAGTTTTAATTAATATAAAAATGAAACTTCAACCCTTTTTTCAAAATTTAAGTTATAAAACTTTTTGTGAAACTAAAATTTTCGTAATTAGATGTTTATAAAAATTGACATAATATAAAATAAATGTTTGAAGGAAACCGATATATTTTGAAAAAAAAAACATTTTTCCAGATCAACCGATTGTCCGAAATCAAATTCACCCCTGATCCATCAGGGTGAAAAACCTTCGCGAAATTGTTCATAAGATTTGTCAATTATCAATATTTTTATCGAATTATCAATTCCTTCGATATTACTGTCTTTGACCAACCTTTTTTACATATTTCGTACATTTCTAACAATTCCTACATATGTAAAAATTTCTTACATATTTTTTTTCAAAATGCACGTCTCATTAAAACTTCAAAGTAAAATATGAATATTCTAGAAGATAACCCCTCCAACGACCACCATGATCCGACGCCTCCTAAATCTCATCTTGATTATCATTACATTATCTGATTATCCAACATTATCAGATTTTATTTTTCCGTCCCATATCAATCAACCAATCCCTAATTAATGTGACAATTCCATTATTCCCAAGTAACATAAATCCTTTCGTGAAAAAAATTAATTAATTCAAACACGACCAAGATTTGACAGACCAAACTAAGAATAATCAAAACAAGTTGATTCTTGAAGATCATTCATTTTTATTAGCCTTCATCATACCCATCTTCGGTGATTCAAAACGGGCTAAAATAATTCCGAAAAAACCTAAATCCTCTCCTAACAAAAAAATAAATTAATTCAAACCCAAACAAACCCAAACAAATCTAAGACAGTTCCAATTGAAATTTGATTCTCGAAGATCAATAATCTTCATTAATCGTCATCATAACCATCTTTGGTGATTCGAGGTTCATTCAAAACGCATTCGAGTTCTATTTTGCAAAAATACTTTTGTCCGATTATTTAAGTCGCGTATCTTCATTAAGGGGTTTCCTAACAGGCCAGTTTCTCCGTACCGGATACTTAGCTGGGTGCGGGGTGGTCGAAGGTGTTACGTTTCTGCTGAGACAGCCTGGAACAGCCTTGGCTTAGGAAGGCAGTTACCATTGGGAAAATGGTACAGAACGCAGTGCTGCACGAGGTTAGTGGCAGTGTTCGACGGGGTGGCGGGGAGGGGGGGGGTGGTGGAGGAACGCGTAGTTTCTCCAAGTTTGTTGTGTGTGAAAACAGGGTCTGATTTGAATTTATATTACTTGGCTGGTGGCTGGTGCCACCGCCATCATCGTTTCCCAACCCCCGGCTAAGGATCCCTGCGATCCTTGCCATTCGCTCTCTATATCCTTACCACCACTATCGCTCCACGGTTTAACGTCGTACCAACGCCTCAAATCCTCCGACCTTCTTCGCCTTCTACCGCGACTACGAAATTTCCATATATCTGAGAAAGCACCGACGTTCTCGGGGTCCCGAGCACCGATAAAGATGGAGCACGCGAAATGAATCAACTCTGATTTCCGATATTAGAATTCCAATGGAATCGCAGCGTTCTACTGCAGGAAAGTTTCCCTAGAATTAAAAACAACGAGAAAAATCAAGAAGAAGTATACTTTCTTTGCTGGTGATCAGAAATTACGGCGGAACTGTTTAATGCCGAATCAGAGCCGGATCAGAGCCGGATCGGAGCCGGATCAGTGCCGGATCAGAGCCGGATGATCAGAGAAAGTGTATATTTCAATATCTGTATCACGATAAAAAGTGATACTAATCTATGAATTTACTAATTTACTGAATTACTAATTTAATGAATTAGTGAAAAATAATGGGAAAATATTCTTTGGGAAAATATTATATATATAAAATAGCTTTTGGGAAAATATTCTCTCTGGAATCTCTGGAAAAAAAGCGGATCGCCTTGATCAGAGCTTCCGGTGCAGAGATCTACTATATCTCTAGACAATCAAGGAAAAAAGATTCTCCGATGAATATCGCAAGAACGATTAAAAAAATTTTGAAATTATTCTTTTTAGAAATTATATCTTCCGGAATTAAACAAAAAAACACCAAATGTTTGTTCCCCATCAGATATTCCGGTGCACTTTTTACAACGACGGAATTAAAAATAATTCAATAACAATCAAATAAGCTTCTAAAAAATTTCGAATAGAAATAAAAATTTTCTAGAAACCCGAAAAAACACGAGAACGTCCACTATACCCCCGACTACAGCCCTACGATCAAAGAAAACAAAAAATCTCAAACGACTGTCACGAAATCAATAAAAAAAGCTGCTAAAAAATTCCATTTCGAAAAGATTTTATTCTGAAATCCCTAAAAAAACACCAGAACCTCCACAACATCTCCCGTTACAACCCTACGATCAAAGAAAACAAAAAAAAACCTCAAACGACTGCCACACCAATCAAATAAGCTTCCAAAAAAATTCCATTTGGAAAAGATTCTTTCTGGAATCCCTAAAAAAAAAAACAAAAACCCGTAACCTCAATTTCCAATTGGACGTTTCAGTGGATCCCTCGACGATCAAAGTAAAAAAGAACTTTCAATGAGCAAGGCAATAGCAATGAAAAAAATTTTATTGCGCGAAGGGTTAAGGGGGATGGAGGAAAGACTGAAGAAAAAAAAATCGGTGGAAAGCTCCGCTAATCGCCGCGGTTGTGGAAACACGCGTGGAAAATAACGTAACCCAAGCCTCGAGGCATGATCGTTGGAATGGGGCCAATTAAGAGTGTTGGAGTGAACCGAACGGACGCGAGTGAGATCCGGGCTGGCACGTACGTCCGAGGGAGACGAGAGTCAATTTCGACTCGAGCTTTTTACGTGAAATTCACCCTCAGCCGGGGAAAAGTTTGTGGCCCACACCTCTTTAATGGTATCTGTTGTATGAGGCCCTTCGTATACGGAAAGGGTAGAGAAACACAGCTTCGATGTGGTGTAGCGAGGATACACCGTGTACTACTTTCCCGGGTCGACTGCGGTACTCCGACAACGCTTTAAGCACTTTTTAAACGCTTCGCGTATTTATAGCCCTCGCGGGTTCCACCCCCGATTCTCGGCTTATACGTGCAAGCGTGAAACAATTAAAACCTCCACGGGGATAAAAGAGGTAACGACGAGTCAAAGTAGACGGAAGTTGATGCGGATCAAACGAGTTGTGACGTAATCGAGCTCTCGATTGCCTCGTTTATCTCAAATTCTTTTTATAATAATCTTCTTTTTTTTTATTTGCGAATTTGGCAAATTTGGAAATTAGTGACCCTTTTTTCATCCCCAATGTTCAAGTTCACTTTGAGACTGTATTTGTAATTCCGAAGTATTACGTACGAAGTATTTTTAAAATTAACTTCGTACAGAAGATGTGTAATGCTGGAGTCGAAATGAGCTTAAGATTAACTGGCACGACACGTTATTTTTTTTTATCGATTTTTTTTTTTCATTTACAGTTGGTAGATAAAGCACGCCTTGCAAGAAATTGTTGTTAATTTTCTGGTGTTTGTTTTTTTACTTTCTTTTCGTTTGATTTTTATAAAGATATAAGGGAGAGTGGGTGAATTGTGGACGCTGTAAGAACCGTCTAAATAAAAGTTAATTATCGATAGTAATCAATCTCTTTTTCATTGTGATATCACTTTGTATAATTTTAATAAAAGCCCAAGTATCGACAATAATTAGTCTCTTTTTTATTATAATAATAGTTTATACGGATAGTTTGTATTTTTATTATTATTATTGATTATCAATTAAAATAATTATACCGTCTTTAATTGTTGTAGTTAATTAGCAATTTAAATGATTATAATTTTTATTATGGTTGTAGTTCATTAGTAATTGAAGTAATTATACTTTTTATAATTGTTATATTTAATTAGTGATTAAAATAATTGCTATTGGCCCAATTGTAATGCGAACAATAAAAAAAAACAAAATAAAGTTTTTAGGAAAGTTTCAAAAATGTAATTCATTTACATTTTCACCCGTAGATTTTACAAGTGGTTGACAAAAAACTAACGAATTTAAGACTCACCCATAACTTAAAAAACACGACTTTAAAAATGACAAAAATTACTAACTTTGTAAAAATGATCAAACATTCTAACAACTTACGTGAAAACGATCACCGGAATTTATTTTGAAACTATCGTCCGTATTTACTCCACTCACCCTACCATATATATTTCGAAAAATCTATAAGGTACGAAAATTCCGACAATACCCAAACATTTGATTTAAATCCTAAGTTAAACGACAAAAAAAACACGACGTAAAAATACTTTTCTCAGACCCACTGTACGCGTTAAAATCACAAAAAAACGTCAGCACCCGGTGACAACAAATGTCATTTGAAAATCGTCATCGTCATGACACGAAGCACACGCGCGTGAAACCGACGGTAAAAAACTAAACGTGTAAAGATGGTAGATGTCCCTGTTCGCGACAGCGTAGTTTCTTACGTACTGTGCTTGTCGAATCACGTCACAAAATCCAAAACCCCGTATTCGTAACATCGTGAATCAGGAGTGGTAGATCTTCGAAAAAGCTTTGTGAATTCTTGTATTACCAGTTATTCAAGAAGAGGGTCTTTCAGGGGTGTCGGAATGGCGGAATCGGACTGGAATGTCAATCCATTCATATGACTGTGTTAAAGCCATCGGGGGCTATCCGGATGTGAGGTACGGTATTTCAGGGAAACCAGATGGACATGGTGCAATGATCTCTGCGTACAAGACTGGTACCAGAGAGAGAGAGAGAGAGAGAGAGAGAGAGAGAGAGAGAGATGGTAGATTTAGAGGGAGTTAAGGGGTCATAGGCGAAAACAGATTCGCTTTCCGTCGCGTATCGCGGAATGTAGGACACTCGGGAATTCCCACAGGACCAGTAGAGTGAGAGAGAGTGGACGAGAGGGAGATTTCAGTGAGCAAGGCGGGGAGCAACGCCAAATCATAGTGGTGAGACAGAGGCGAAGCTCCATAGTGGCAACCTGTCTGCTCGCTTTCCCACTTCCTCCATCCCTCTCCCTTGCTCTCCCTTGCCTAGAAGAGGTTGACTGACCACCTCGACGTGGAGCAATCGAATGGAGCTGCGACTGGCCGGCCAGTCGGTGACCGGTAAATTATACAGCGTCCCGAAACCTTCCATGTCCAAACTACCCAATACACACGTGTATCGGGATCAACGTGCCGGAGATACGAACACAGACAAACTGGCGCCACATAGAGGTAGCGTAGTGCCCTACTACGGTTCACGGTCATCCTTATAGTCTAGTCAACTTACAGCTAAAAATGGAAAAAAAAAACAACACTAAATTTGACTTTTTGGAGACTATGCAGGATCGATAGAGGGATGTATTCTGAGAATATATTCCAATTTGAGGGATTCTGGAGAGGTCAGCTCAAGGTCATTTCGATGAAAACGCGTTTAAGTAGATATGTCGAGAACGGTTAGAGTTAGGATAAACATTATAGAAACCTTTTCTCTTCTAAATTAAATTTACTTACTTTTTTATCTGAAACTTTTTTTTGTATCATCAATACTTTTTAATTTATCACTTCCGAAAGGCAAACATTTTTTGCCTTTCTTGCTTGTTTTTTATTTTTTGCTATTTTCTCCCCAACAGTTGAATTTTATTAAATTTTACCGATTATAAAAGTGTTTGATCTTTTAATTATGAACAACTTTTTTCTGTAATGCCAATATCTTATTGGCATTACTATTATTATTGTATTTTTACGAATGTGTGTATACCTGTTACGTAAGGGTGACCGAAGACACCAGGAATCAGTTTTCTTATCCAAAAGATAGAAGAATATCATTTTTTACTAGCCGTTTGCTTTTCGAACGATCGCTGCCCATTTTGGATCATTGGAAGCTTTGATTCTTAAAAGGATCAAACCCTCGTTTGATGAAACATGCTGCATATGCTTGATGCTTTCAACGCTTTCAGCCAAGTTTTTTGAACGTGTGCAGCGTTGTCTATTTGGGTCTTGATTCCAAGACCCACCAGGAAGCAACCCTACCAACTTGACCGGTGGGTATCCAGAAAAAAACGAGTTCGGAAAAGACACTAAAAACCGGAATACAATAGTGAGGAACGCGAGGAAACCTGTTAGATTTTTGAGTCCTATGAACGAGTCACGATTCACACGATATTTCCTTTCTATTTTGTTAAACTCCGATAAGTCGTTCGAGAATTGATTGTACCTTTTAATAATTAGGGATTAATGAATTACTGAAGTCCCATCGGTTTATTTTCGTATTCAGCAGTCGCTCGGTATATCCAGATTTTGGCTTCTTACTCTGAATCTTTGATGAGGCAAGAAAATATTGAAAACCAGCTGGAGACCGAGTTCTGACGATAAGAGCAGAGTTTTGATATTCAAGATTATAGAAATTTCGATTGACTTCGAGATTTCATTGGATAACCGGATTATCGTCGTCATTATTCTTGGTGGACGGAAATAATGCATTTCATAATGCCTTAAACGTTGTGTTATCGATTTTAAGGGGGTTAACTATCCGAAAGTTTGCCGACGGCAATTTCGGTTTCGCGTTGAGGTAGTACCTCTATGAACTTCCTCATTAGAAACAAAATTGATTTTTTTTTATACTGTAATATAGCAATTCAAAATTACGTCCGCGAAAATTCAGCTTACCTTACCGAGGTAATACGTCACTAATTAATTCAATAAATCAATGCATTTGACACACAACATTTGGGAAATACGTGCAGATCGATCTTTTGGAACGGAAATATTAATAGTTTGCTATTAGATACAAACTGTGCAAAAAGCGGAAATGGTCAACAAAACTGTCGCGATTATATCTGTTTCATAAAAAATATAGGCTACAGAAGATTTCAAGCAGATATTATCGATTGAAGAGATTAATTTTTGCCTTTGCTGGTTGACAAACATCAACTACACACATGTACGCTCACGTTAAACAAACGACGTTCGTAATTATTTTCGGGAACAGCTTTATGGAATGGCGGTTGATAAGACCACTTGTGTCAAGCTGATTGCTATTTTAGTACTTCATTTTTGATAATAATAATTGAAGACGTTTATTACCAACACTTCTCGAATAATTATTTTGTTATAACGAATATTATGATGCTTAAACCTATCGTATTTTTCTATTTATTAATTTAATAATTTCTTTATTAATTTAATAATTTATTAAATGAATAATTTCTATTTATTCATTAAAATAAATTATAAATATACCATTGACTAATCAATCCGCTGGTACTACCCTAAACACCTAGAATTCTGTTTTCATCGATCTTGAGTGACAATTCAGTGGAACGAATAATATCACTTTGAATCTCACGATAACACCTTTCAGGTTATTTCCTGATAACTTTTGTCGTTTTTCCGTTCTTTTGGAAATATTTTGAACGCTTCATCAATTTTTCGTTGTCGTTTAGGCCAGGATAGACAATTCGAAATAATAGGAAACAATGGACATTGTTCCAAACGGAGACGAGTCCTTCTTGTACACTTCGCTGGACTTTGGCCAAAGCTCAAGAGAGCCCCCTAAGTCTATGTCCGTGAAACGAGACAGCGTGACGAACAAAGAGCGAGACAAGAGTACAATTAAGTCATTAGGCGTTTCCATCCGCGGCCGTCGTCACGGGGGAAACCGACAAACACCTGGCAACAATTTCCACGTGGTTAAGAACAAGAGGCATTCACACCCTTCGCTTTCTCACTCGACCAATGCGGCCCAAGTTTTCCTCCCTAGAATCTGTCTCAAACGGCTCCTAAGTGTTTCCCCTTTGTCCTCGACTGCGTAACCGTCCTCCAAGACTCGAAACAATTATACGTTCCAAACGTTAAAACAATGAAACACCACAGTTTGCTTTTTTTTGTTCGGAGATCGGACGATCCGCGACTGGTGTCCTCAAAAGATCAATTGGGGTTGGAATACAATGTCTTTGGTCTTGTATATCGATACTACGGAGTGTAAAATCCGCCTCTCGAAAAATTCTAACCTCAAAAAAATGTCTGATTCGATTTTAGTAAATTTATCACCGAAAGAGAAATTATGGGAAAAAGTTTCGGTTTTTTTTCGGTGTTTTTAGGGAATTTCTCGTCGAAGGGGGTGAATATCAATACTAGATTCTTCCCTTAAGGGGTGAGTGTCGATTTTCATAGCGTTTAGTCAGCCTGGAGGAAAATTCTAACCTGAAAAAGGTGCGAATCAATTTTAGTAAAGTCATCACCAAAAAAGAGGCAAACGGTTTCATTTCAGAGGATTTTTCCTTCAAGTGGGTAAACATAAATTTTTGTGTTTTTGGTAGTTTTAAAGTAAGTATCATTAAAATCTATGTTCAGTCTATTGGCTATAAATTAGTGACGTTGAAGTAAGTATCGATAAAAAAAAAGAAAAATCATTTTTTTCAATTGGTGGAATATTTTTTTGCTCAAATTTGGCTAACAAAAAAGATTGAATGTTTTTACATATTTTTATTAATGATTTCTCGTTACAATACCTACGTAAAAAAGCTTTTTGTTGATAAAAATAAGGAAATGTGAAAAAAAGTCCTTTCAACGGTGCAAATTTCAATCCAATACAAATTGAAGGACGTCGTATTTCTAGAAAAATAATTTTTTAAGGAATTGTTGATCCATTCATATCCAATATGCCAACATGAATATCATATTTATCGTTAATATGCTATACGTCGTACTGACTACAAATTAACACCGAATTTCCAGGCTTTAAAAATAAATCATGTCTTAAGTGGGTTGCAATATAAATAACCAAAAAAAAAGAAATCGAGACATAGACGACCTCGAGGGCAAGTGAATAATGAGGAAGGATCAGTGCTCGGCTAGATGTCACGACTGGAAATTTCCTATTACGAATGAATGTCGCCGAGTCCATTGGGGGGGTACTAGTGAACTCCAAGCTTCGTAATTTCGATGATCGGTAGTTGTCTGATTAGAAGGTTTGATGAACCGTCTGGTGGAAGTTTTCTCGAATATTGGAGAGAAAGAAGAATCTTCGTGAAAGGTTTATTGCTCGAGGGCGAATTTTCCATGAGCGTTGAAGTGCGCCATTCGCTATTATCATGCCCTGCGGGCTAATGTCCCGTAGTAGAATCTGGGAACTATTCGACGAACTCCTTAACGTTCTCGCTTGAATTCTCAACATCTCGTCGCCCGGTTGAGCTCGCGGCATCGTCCCTGTCTATCCTCCCTGTTGCGGGCTACCTCTCTCGTTCATCTTTGACAATTTCGATCTAAGAGGATGGGGAAGAGGAGGAGGAGGAGGAGGAGGCGTCCGGGTCGCTCTAGCCGGCAGCGCCGCACCGCGGCTCTTCAATTTAGATAATTAATGATATGAAACGCAGGAGGTTCTTGTGAAACGAAGGAGCTTTCGAAAAGGGCGAGGTGGGTTGTCCCGTTGAGACAGTGGAGGCTTCTCTACCCTGGCATCTTCCAACTCGCTGGCAACCTCCTTACATCCCTTCGTCATCGTCATCCCCCCGGTCGGATCCTCTTCGAACTACCCCCAACATCTTTCTACCCCGAACCATCGACTCCAACATCCGCGTTCAGGAATATTCTCGTCTGTTACCAGAGACGTAGTTACATACAGCTTTCTCCGGGGAGCTCGAAGATACCGAAGGACTAAAGGGCTGAAAGAGAAAGAGAGATAGAGAGAGTGGAAGGGAAATCTAGAGCTAGGATAGTGTGACGTTTTATCTTGGTCCTGGAAAGCGCTCGTTGCTAAGAGGATGCCACCGAAGAGCACTGCTCCAAGATTATTCCGAGGGAATGCTGGAAGCGAAGTTATTGTTCTCCAGGAACGACGTCGTTCCTCCTGATTGCTGTGCACGTACGATGCAATCCTGATCTGTCATAAGGGAATCAACGAATGAAGCCACCAACCCACCAACTTCCAACCTGATTCCTCTGTAACCAAGGACATTTTGAAAAGGAGTGTTACCCTGATGGATGAGCCAGAAGTTGTCTTTTCGGATTCCAAAGAACCTGAGGACCCAATATCAGCTTGTTAGAAAGAACTCTAGAAGGAACCAGATAAAAACTAGGAAACCAGGTCTCTCTCAATGATTTTCCTTCAGCTGGTGTTTACGACTCGGCGCCACCTAACGTATGAACCTGGTTAGCAACAACGTCTCTCCGTGTATCCACTTCGACTCCGTTTTCATCATCGCCTAGCACTCCGTTTTACCTTCCCCATTGACGGTAATACCTCGCACTCGGTGTATCCAGCGACAGCGAGAAATTGAATTTAATCCTGAGATGAATATCGAATCGAACAAACTCCCAGCCGCGGCACAATTCTCGAGCTCCTACAGCATGGCCCTCCCGACGCAGCTAAAGCGACAAAGTGTATTTGCCTAAGTATTTCGACTTGCTCGATGTCGTCTACCTTGCGAGGTGTACTGGAGTACACAATCGCGGATACGACGGGAAACGTCATTCCCTCGGAGTCAACGACGAACGTATATCCTGCTTACGCATTTGCCGGCAATTTCTCGATCGAGTTTCCTCTTGTTTCGTTTTAGGGGTTGATGACGCCGAATCCTCATTATGACGTCCGTTCTTTCCTTTTTTTTTCGTCTTCGACGATTTCTCTTAGAGATTCCGTCGCGTTTGATCGCCCCGAAGAAAGGCTTCCGAGTATGACTTAAGGGGTTGAAATTTCAAGGGGTGGCACTCCGATAATGATAAAGCGCAGTGAGTTCCTCGTGCTTTCGTGGTGGAAAGGTTCTACGTCTGGTGCACGAGCTCTCGTAGCTCTCCGCCTAATATCGACGTATTTTCGCCATTTTCCCAGGGTTCGTCTTCCTCAACCCCTCCGAAAACTACCCCCTCCTCCGCCATCACCTTCACCTACACTTCAACCCCGGAGAAACGAAGGTTCCTCACGTAAGTGTGCGAGTACATGTTCTCGAGCGAATCTCAACTCCGCCTAGAATTTCCTATTACTGTATTTTAAAACCACCCCCCCGCCCCCTCCCTCGATCTCTTCCTGCCCCTTTATTCAGCATCCTCGTTCTCGCGGCTAACATCCTTCCTTTTCCCATCCTCTTCTCTCCTTTCTCGCGAGAACGTGGTTACGGAGAATCTCTCGTCTCTGAACTCTCCCCGTATCTCCGCTTCGTTTCTCTTTCTCTCTTAACTGCCTCGTCTTACCCACCTTCCTATCCCCCTTGAGACTCTAGTGAGTAACGATTTTCCTCCATCTTAGCCCCCGGGAAACTCCTGCCTCAACAGATACGAGGGAATCGAGAGAAATACTTCTTTTTTTTTTTGCGAACATCAGACTCTGAATATCAAACGGTATCCGGGTGTAGAGAAGTTCGGAAAATACTTGATCGCACCATCGAGTGGTTTTAGGAATTGTTTATGATTTTTTTGTCTGCTTGAGGAAAAACTTTCAAGTTTTTTCTTCGTATTTGTATTATTCTTTATATTTATGTGAATATGTTTATTTATTTTTGTATTTATTTTTCTATGTATTATAAATTTATTTGTATTACGTATATTTTATTATTTATGATTTATTTTTGTATTTATTTTAATTTATATATTTTATAAAAATTGGAGGGTGGGCAATCATCTGACATTGATCGAATCATCGATGTTATTGGGGGTGAGTGGAGGGGATGAGTGAATGAACGAGTGGTTTGGTGCTGATCAAATGTTGGTCAATCGATCGATCGAAACAATCGATTTTCGTATCGTAATTGTGCGAAGGCGTGAGGTTGTTTGGGTTTAAAAATCATTAGGGAAATGCAGTCGGAGGAGTTTCCGGTGAGCCGGAGACCTCGACGCCAGGCGAGCTGGATTCTCTTCTTTTTTTTACAACTTTGGCGAATTGTTACTATTCATGTTTGGACTTCTTTCCGCGTTGTACACGTAGAATATGCAAACCGACACAATTGAATGATGACCTGCCATCATTTTGGCTGGTGATATCCAATTAAAAACCATGAAAACATTCAACACCATTAAGACTATCAAGCCATTAAAAGCCACCAAGCAGCCACCAGATGATACACGAAAGCTGCACCTATCGATCAAAGTACGATCTCGGCAATTACGAAATTAAAAATCCTTCATGATTGAACATCCACGAAGATCCAATCGTCAATGAAAGACCAAAAGAATCGAAGATCCTTTTCAACCAATTGTATACTCCAGCTGAACTCAAGCCTCAATCCTGCTAGGTCATATCAAAGACGACAACACCAACGAGTATCCCAGCTGCCGAGATCTATCCAGGATTTTCCATAATTGACGTTGGCTGGAAGTTTGAAAAGAGGGAATACCAAAGTATCCGAGGTAGTCAAGATGGAAAGACAAACAAGACGCCTTGAGGTAAGAGTTGAAGGATCTAGGGAGCAGTGGGGTTTGCTCGGGTGACGTTGCTTTCGTGTGGTCTCTCATGTTTCTCATTTCGTTGGTACGGAGCTTGGGATCCCTCAGTGAATTCCCTCGGTGGTGGTGGTGCGTCGTGTGCAGCGAGGCCTCTCTCTCTCTACCCCCTTCTCCCTTCATCGGTTTCGAACCCTTTGTAGAAATCCAAGACGTGCTTATGTGTACCATAGTCGAGTAGTGCTTTGCCCTCGGAAAGAGGGAACGTGGTGTACTCTGTATGCGCGAGAAAGCACCGAGCCCATTGCGCCCTTTCGTTACGTTATATACGCCAAGACAGTTTGGGTCGGGTGTGATGCTGCCGTGTAGTTGGGCCAGATAGATTTGGGCGGGAAGCTGTCTCGACGTTAAGGATGTGGGTTGAGGGCGTGAGTGTTCAAGACGCCGAGAGTCTCGTGACTGCTGGTGCGGCATGAACGTGATCGTGGAGACTCAGGGATGACTCCGGATGAAAAGCCCCACCTTACTCATCCTTACGCGGATCTCATGCATATATTAACGTCGGTTGTCAGAAGTACGAAGGAGCACGAGAGAGAAAGGGGGAATGAAGAAGGAGTAAGTTGAAGCAGCACGAAGGGGTAGTGAGATGAGTTTGAGCTGGCATTGGGGGTTGGGTGCGCAACCCTTATGAGACTTAAGACACCGCTGGTAAGATTCGCAGCGATCTTCGGTACCAAACTCCCCAGGCCTCTTCGCTCCTCTCTTTCCAAGCCTGCGCTGCCTTCGCTTTATTAAACTGGCTTTCGTGCGATATGCACGCGCTGCCAAGCGCACCGAGTGGAGAGGATCGTAGCTATCAACCGGAAGAAAGATTCATCAGCGTTGGAGCGTAGGGTATGGTGGCACAGAGGTTGGAGGAGATGGCGGTACGGCTGGAATTCTCCAAGAAATGAAGAAGTGGTTGGATGGCTTTTGGTAACATTAGGGGGCTTTTTTGGGGACTGGGAAGGTGACTAGGGCTAGGACCGAAGAATTGGTCAAAACAGTCTTCGTTCTTCGGCGTTAGTAGGGTTGACACGTGAGATCGAAAATGGCTTTAAAAATCAAAGATTCTACATCAGCTACCCTAAAATCCTGTCTTTCTGGCTTTTCCAAGGTATTTTTGCGAAAATAACCGTTTTGGTGAAACTGCGCAGTTTGGAAACTCGTATCTGCTGTCGTTGTCGTCATCTTCCCACGAGAAAGACACGGCAAGAGGGTTGACGTGAGACTCAGCCCAGGGGTGCTGCAGGCTCGAAACTAACTCGCCCAAGATCCATCCCCGGGGCCACTATCACGTAGGAAACATGCGGAGCAGCCAGTTGCGAACCAGGCCTGCCGAGGCGAATCTACCAGAAGTAGAAGTCGTTCACGTTGGTGCCTGAATTAAATTAATTACGGGACTGCTGGGTGGTAAGGGTGGGCCAGAGGGTTACAGTGTAAAACGCGCTAGGAAACGTCGGTCTGGGTGGAGGATTCCGTACTGTCCTGGTTTAAGGATGATTAGTAGCTTCTGAAGTTTGCTGCCACTGGGCGAACGTCTCGTGAAAAGTTAATGAGCTCCCGGGATCCTGCAGGATACGGGCTTGCGTGTACCGAAACGTGGGATAGAGAAAGTTACGGCCCTAGAAATATTTACGTGGTCTCTTTGCAGAAGTCCAGGTTTGTTTTTTTCAGACTTTCATATTTCACTGTTCATTGATTAGGTCTAGTTAGGATTATGAGTCATGAAACGTTATCCAGTCGATACGAAGTGCCCTGTTCTTTTCAACATTCAGTTCTTTCCATTGATCAGATCCAGTTAGAACTACGACACTTTGAAATCGTTTTTCAGTCGCTACGGACAGCCCTGTTCTTTTCAACTTCCTGTATTCTCATTGATAAGATCTAGCTAGGACTACGACCCTTTAGAACTGTTTTCCAGTTGATACGATGTGCCAGAACTCCAGGTGTGTTTTTTTCAGACTTTCGTATTTCTATGTTCATTGATCAGGCCTAGTTAGGATTACGAGTCTTTTGGATCATTTTCCAGTCTATACAAAGTGCCCTGTTCTTTTCAACGTTTTGATTTTTCCATTGATCAGATTCACTTAGGACTACGATCCTTTGGAATCGTTTTCCAGTCGAACAGCCCTGTTCTTTTCAACTTCCTGTTTTCTCTCTGATAAGATTCAGCTGGGACTACGACCCTTTGGAACCGTTTTCTAGTCGATACTATGTGCCCTGTCCTTTCGAACGTTACCACCCGTTGATGACACTCGAGAAGACGTCATCGGAAGGTTCGAAGCTCACGGTGTTTCCAGACTAACTGATGGCTTGTTATATCGAACTTGTGCCATTGGGAATATTTACATTGGCAGATCGTGCCACGAAATTTCAGTGGGCTCCGGTGCCACACTCGATTTACCGCGTTCTTAGTATCGAACGGGTACAGACGTTCGGCATAGGTCGTCGAGGAAGACCCGAGGCGCATATAGGAGCTCTCACCGTGCGAGGGAACACGCGCTAATGGAAAATGTTTCAGGAGCTTCGCTGCGCACGTATATCTCTTCGAGCACGTTGCTCCTAGGGGTGAAACGAGGGGTACAAAGTCGAGGCGGGTTGAAACGGTGAAGGAGGATGGCGCAAGAGAGCGGGTGGGCAAAGAAGGCTGCGGAGGTTCCGCGGGGGTGGTAAAGAGGAAGGTTAGAGAAACCCGGGCTCACACGCTGTATAATATAAGGGTAGTTTCCTTTAGGGATGCCATGCGAAGGCCCTGAGTAGCGGTTCGGTGCTTACCACCCCCTTTCAGCCTCCCAAGACGCCCGGCTCAACGACTGCTCCTATTGGTCCGCTTTATTCAAAATGGCGTCTTCTCCCTATATAAGATCGGTTTTATTAGAGCGCACACCGCGAAGACGAAAGGCGCAAGATGCTGAGAAACTCGTGTCCTACGGGATACGATATTTTTTCCATTGAAACGCAACCCTGTCAACTGATCTTCCGAATTTGATGAGAAATCGTCACTTCTATGGACTTCCTTACCTTCGGGTTGTAATTTGCCACTTTGAAAGACTTTTTGGCTAATAGCAACTGTACGAGATTCCTTCGGAGGACAATACTTTCCAGATCGAGATACTCATTTCGCAAGGCAAATCGAGCTCTTTGGGCGTGCTCGTTATAATATTGATCTCGGAGCTCGCGAAGGGATGCGTTCTCCCCAGGGACACCTGCATTCCCCTCGAAAGTCGAAGGAAAAGCTTGCCTTTCTCAGAGTACCAGTTTTTCAACCCTACGATAAGACACGATACCCGATGACCCTCCGAAGAACTGGAAACGTCACCCTATCCTGGCACTGGTCAATCCACCTTGGAGATTCGAGGAACCCCCTTTTATTAACCCCGTATAACCTGTCCTAAGGGATCCCCATCGAAACGGACCTTCCATTCTGCAACTTTCTCTTGATCGTCACAAGTATCGAGATTGCAAGAAATTCTAGTTCCCAAGACAGTGGGAACTGGAATGTCCTTTTCGAGAATCAAAACTAATTCAATTTTCCAAGTTCCCGTGACAGATGCGGGCAATCCTAGTGATTCGCATTGTAACTTGTAGAACGAGGTTGTTTTATCCGCTACTAGCTTCTACCAAGGATAGTGAGGATAAAAAAAAGACCTAATATTGGACGGGAATGATGTAAATCTCATTCCCCTCGATACTAGGGGTTCCTTTTACCAATGATTGGCGTTTGTATCATTGATGTCTGCTGATACAATACATTCCCAAACGCAGGCTTATTCCATCAACGATCCTCACATCCTGGACCTTCCTAGTCCGCATAAAATGAATAATACGATGAAGCAATAAAAAAAACAATCGGTGTACGAAACCTCACGACATTGTAGGGTGGATTGGGTGTCCATTTGGCCTGGAATGCTACAGGCATGAACACACGTACATCCGTATGTGACCAAGCTTCTCCTAGCGAGTATAAAGAGAAAGAGAGAGAAACCGCGAGTAAGAGAAGGTCCAGTAGGGTGCAAGGGAGGTCTTGTCCGGAAAAGTCGTCGTATGTTACCAGCATTGTGTAAGAGGGTGAAAGAACAATTTCGCGCAATTACCCTTCGCGGGTGAGCGTGGCACGGGAGCCCAACACGCAGGAATTTCCCACTGCTGACCAGTGGTCGCGGTGCAAGACCTCGAGAGTCTTGCCACCCTATGTCGCGATATCCTCGAGGGTGGAAAATGAGTGGGGTGAGAGAGAGAGAGAGGAAGGAGAAACATAGTTGGAGAGGGCCGAGTAGCTCAGCCAAAGGTCTGGTCCGTTTTCAAAACGGAACCAGATAGGCCCTTGCCTGCTTGACCAACCCCCCGCGCACCCCTCGCGCTCCTTTCACCCCACGGTCAGCGCGTGGAGCCAGATCGAAACAAGTATATCGAGATAGGAGTCTCACGGACCTGGCGCATGATCATCCAAGATTTAGAATACGTTTAGACCGTGGGTCGTAACATTTCGTACGACCGAAAGAAATAACTTGTTTCGCTGCCTTGATGAGAATGACCAGTGGTCATTTTCGATGAACGACCTCTGGCTATCTCGAAGAACTCGACAATCTTGATTATCCAGTCTAGCGTGGGAAAGCCTTCGCAATAAGTATTCTTTCTTTCCTCTTTTCACCAAATAGAAAAGCAACTTCGATATCCAATCCTTCTCTCAACCTTCGCACACATCAACGCTTACCAGTCACCGTGTTCCATAATATTAATAATAAGCGGGTGAGAGCCAGATCTGAATTGCACGAGCCAACGTCGTTTCCCAACTGCGTCGTCAGGCATCTCCGATCGGAGGAAGAGAAGTGCCTCAATGGTGCGGAACCTCGACAACTTGGGACTGGAAGTAAGTTCCTCGAGAGCCTTGGATGGAAATTGACGTTAATGTATCACGAAAGCTCCGCGTCTTGGTCCTACCGAACCTTCACGTAACGCTTTCAAAAGCCCGGATTTTGGAAGGTTCAAAAGCCTCCACCTCTCTTGGTTCGTACTCGTGTACGGCGGATCTGCATTTCACCGGATTTCATCGAGGTACCTTCCTCTGATTACCATCCGAAAGAACCAGCTTGCGGACGCATGTGTACGAACGGTTGCACGGAATATCTAATGACTCCATGTTCAGCAACAACTCCTGGCTGGTGAAGACTCCCCGGGCTTCATAATAATATGTCGAGCTTGTCGGAGTGTACAGTTGAGGCTGGTACGTTTCGACAACTGCGACTATCCAAAGTCGAATCCGTCCGTTGTAACTCGAGGAAAGTTCTCGCCTCATTTCCCTAACAAACGACTGATCTTCCGATTCGACCAAAAGATTGCCGGAAGATTAGCCATCCGCGTTCGAAACTGTTCACACCTAGCTTGATTGAATCCTTGAGAAGGAAAGCCATCAAGAAACGGATCGAAGTATTCCGAGCTAATGAAACGAGCTTTGCGTCTCGTTTGAACGTCAAGTTTGGCTGATGACGTAGGGAAGAAACTCCAGAAATGAGGTCGTCGAGGATCAATGAGGTGAAGACTGATTGGGCAAAGGAGTTTATCAGTTATCGTTGATTCTAACGATGAAGAACTTTACTATTGGATTGATAGCCATATAGTTCATAATCACTTAGAGGATCCATCAATCTTCGTCTCTCTTTAAGATTTTTTAAACTGATCAGTCATCAAGAAATGATTACCGTTGTCTGTTTGAAAAAGGACGGTGCTCTAGCTTATCGATCTTTCAAACCGTGCAGACATCAGGTACGTGCAATAATCTTGGTGAAACATCTGTACCAGAGGTTCCAGTTCTACTTGGTCATTGTATTCGCCATGGGAAACGCCATTGCTCTTCGGTCGCCTAGGGAAGTGGAATGGCACCGGAAAAAGCAATGAAAAGTTGGAATTCACAGAGCAGAGGATTGCAGAGTTAGTGGATCGAGCGTAGGTTAGGTTGTTTCATAGTTCACCCTTTTTAGCAGTATTTTCGTCGGGACGTACGAGGGAACGAAGAAAAAGGGGGATGGTCGTTGAAGAGAGGAAGGAAGGGGAATTAGGGGGGGCCCCCTTTTTCCGCCCCTGGTAGCACTCGGGCCAATGGCCGCTGTCTCGCGTACAGCCCCCCTCCGTAAATTCTGACTCACCCTCTTTCAGCCCCACTGTCATTTTTACCAGGCATCCGCGGCCCTCGACTCTAAGAAAACGGAGAAGCGAACCCCGTGCTTATAAGCAATGGGGACGAATCGTGGGGCTCGGGGCTGGTACCGTTTGGGAGCTCCTATTGGCGGAGCCGTGAAGAGCGTCTTGACGCCGCCCCTCGGCAACCCCGGGAAAACAGCTGGCTCCATCTCCCTTCTTCTCCCTCTCCCTCTTATGGTAAAACCACCCGACTTACCCTCTTCCTTCTATTTCCCTCTCTCGATGACCTTCCAACGTTACAACCACATTGCGTGTGGTGAGGCCGTCTGGTACGGTCATTGGCACCTGGTGAAGCGTCCAATTTCTAGACGTTGACCCCATCGAACGTCAACCCCAGGTTATCCTTTAATCGATTGATTGATTGATCGACCGATGATCGTGGTTATCAAAGGGATGCTGTTACCGGACGATTGATCGAAACAGGTAAGATTACCAGGTTTCCTACGTTGCTCAAAACAGTTGTTGTCTTCTTCTAATGGCAACTAAGTCTTTTAGGAACCTTTGATCAACTGTAAACCTTTTTTTCCACTTGCCTTGCAGTCTTTTTTCTCCCAATGACTCCTGACGACCCAAGTTCTACCATGCTGTTACGAGACGATTGATCAAAACAGAAAAGATTACCAGGTTTCCTAGGTTGCTTAAAACAGTTGTTATCTTCGTCAAAGGCCAACTACGTCTTGTAGAAACTTTCGATCAACCCTTAGATCTTTCTTTCCACTTGCGTTTGTAGTCTTTTTTCTCCCAATGACTCCTGACGACCCTTTCAGTACCACCTCAGTCAGCGTTCTCGAAAAACAGCGACGTATTTCCTAATATACCTCATCCCCTTTCTCATTGCGTCCTATGAGGCGTTTTTGCTTTTTCATTCCCCATTCTAGATCTTGACGGTTGCTATCTCGACGACGCTTCCGCGTTGTACGAAAATCCAACGCTCGCTGGCTTGACGCTAGGAGAACTTGGGTGCGCCTGAACAACCGAGGGAAGTACGGGGATGAATCGTGGTGTACGGTAATGCACGTAGGGATGAAGGCACCGTAGGGATGGAGGTCGAAGGTGGAAACTCCAGCCAACCGTCTCCTCCGCGAGTTTCCTCAGATATTAGATTTTACAAGGAGCGTGCTGGGATTTTAGAGGGTGGTTCGACTCCCCTATTGTGTAAGAGGATGGTAGTGGGAGCGAGTGAGTGGCGGAGGGAAATGAGATACGCGCCTTTAGTGCTCCGAGCTGGGTTCCCTGGATTCGGGAGGCTCTGCTGGTTCTTCCACCCCGCGTTCGTTCCTCCAACACCCTCGTCAACGGATAAATTATTAATTACATTTTCTGTTGTCTTTTTGGACGCGGTCATAGAAATAGTCACTTCGTGAGGTCCGTTCGTTAATATCTACCATTTCTAGACACTATTCTAGCTTCAACAGTACTCAATTTTCCATTTCTCCGAGGATTCAAGTTTTCGACTTTGATAGCCAATACGACGAAGCTGATTGTGGAACGAATGCTTGTAGCTAATAACGCACCAATAATATTCCAGAAAAAACAAACAGAAAACGTTTCTCATTGATCGACGGTTGGTCATTACCATCGATAATGGCGTCTCGGTTACTTTTTTCTGAATTTGTTGCTCATAGAAGAATTCAGCGTTTGCTTTGGCATTTGAGGCGGTAGGAAAAATTGATTTTCCCTACCTTTTGGTCATTGAAACTTCGTATCATTGTTGCAAAAAGGTCGATGGTTGATTACCGGTCGGTACAAGCCTGAGTCGTTTACCAGCGTGGCAATATTGCCAAGAGACGACAGCTGAAAGAAGCGTCAGTTATCCACAGAGTTGGCTACCGTCCAATGGTAACTGAACGACCGTTTCGTGCCTACCTGGTTTACCGGAGTAGCTTCTACGTGGCGCCAGCGTCGCCCTTTTTTCTTCAGCTCCCCAAGCGTAGTACTGAATACCTCCAAAGCACAGTAGTTTCCGCCTGAAACGTGGCGACCTCTGCAACGCAACCAGCAATTGCGAGATCTATTTTTTGTCTCCAGGGTGCTCTTTTGCACACTTTTAAACAGGCAATATGCACTTCGGATTCTTCTATCAGGTTTTAACTTTCAACAAACCCAAACGCTATAAAAGATTCAACAGTTGGTATCAGTCCATCATTTCCTGGGGAAACGACACTCCCAAGATTGGGCAGTCGACTTTGTTGGCATTTTGAACATGAGGTTTGATCGTTGGAAGGGAGCATCCGAGGGCTTTTGAAAGACAACGTCTGCAAAGACATTTCGCTGATGGTTCACGGCCATTAAGTTCCGGATTGCGTACTTGGGTGAGCTTGCCGTCTTCCCGGCGATTTGATTCAATGTCTTTGGAATTCGACGCTCGAGAGAGTTTACGAACGAGGGCCAAAACGCTTCGACGCTTGATACCTAATTAGCCGTTTGCCAGACGTGGAAAACAACGATCCACGTTTTGTGAGTTTGGCCTGGTCTTTTGAGTCTTACTTCCGGCGAAACTCTTTGTTCCATGGAATATTCCAAAATTTCTTCAAAACCTACCGACAGTGGAAGCTATTTATCAAAACGCAATGTTCAGAAAAGACAACAATTCGTTGAATCGATCATTTCACATAATCAGACAAAAAGACAACATCAAGGTCTTCCAAGATTGGGAACAGCTGGAAAATTCATTTTTTTTCACAGTCAATGTTACAACCACATAAACGTGGTTCTTCCTTTTCATTCATTGATAATCCATTTCTCAACCAGTCAGCTGATCCCGATAACATGGAATACGAAAAAGTTGATGTGGACCATATACCCCACTCTAATCGAGTAGTCAAAGCTGTTCATCGAACTTTTCATCAAAACGGTCTAAACCGCCCACCAACTGATTGAACAGCTATTCCAAATGATCAGAAAAAGGGAAAAACGGTTTTTTGGATTGGACGCAACTGGAATATTCATTTTATTTTTACAGTCAATGTTACAATCAAATAAACATGTTTTTCAGACATAAAAAAATCGTCGTTTTACCAATGTTTTCTGATGACATTTCTTGATTAGCCTACTGTTTTCTGATGACATTTCTTGATTAGCCTACTGTTTTCTGATGACGCGGAAGGAGAAAAATTAAAGCAATCGCGGATATTAGAAGGAAGGGAAATAGAGGTACCAGGCAGGCAATTACGAAGCGGGCACATACACAGGACGATAATTAGCAGTGCATATGGTTTGCCTTGTCTCAATGAGGGAAAGACCAGCCTGGGGCGTTTGGAAAGATGGCATATATACATTAGGACTGTAGCATTGCTATCGCTCTGGTTATATCTGCTGATATAACAGCGTTGGTAAAACGAGAGCGAAGTGGAAAGACGAGAAAGGGAACGAAGGTACCTAGTGGTGGATAAATGGTAAGGTGGAGAACCCTGGTAAGCCAGATGTGACGATGACTCGTGCTTAGACGAGATGACACGAGAAATATAGTTCCATCGCAATGAGAGCTTTGCAAAGAGGTATCCACGGTTTCCGCGTGCCCTTCTCTCTCCCTCTATTTCCCTTTCGTCTTCATCCGTTGGATGGTCGATGCAGCTTGCGTTTCTCCTGTCCTGTTGCGAACTATACTGCTGCTGCATTTACTTTCTCTCCGCCTGGCTCTCCGGCTGTCTCTCACCCATGCCTCGTCCGTTCCCTTCGCTTTCTTCCTCCAATAACAAGACAGTTGAATTATCTTCCTCACCTTTCCAAGGAACCTTTGCACCTGGAACTTTCCTTCGCTGACAAAACACAATGAAGATGTGTTTAATGATTATTTCGATTCAAGGCAAAATTCTTATTTTGAATTTTGATAAAATTGTTTCTTTTTTCCTTACATTTTTCGCAAGTAGTAACTGTTCAAGAAGATTCTCTCAAAATTGTGCAAGCATCGCTGATTTTTAGTTAGTTAATTTGTTAAATTTAGTTTAGTTAGTTAAGTTTTTTATTTAATTTCTTTAGTTAATTTTTTATTTCATTAATTTAGTTAATTTTTTATTTGATTTAGTTACTTTTTTTTTGTAATTTTTCCTTTACAACAACGTTTGAACACATTTATCTCTAAACTACTTTTTTATACCGCTTAGTGTGTACACCATATACATTAAAAATTATAGTTCAGTCGATTGTTAGTAATATATTGCACTTAAAAATTCAACGTTTTTCTTATTTGAATTTTTAACATTATATTTCTAATTTAATGTTAAAAGTGTATAAAACATGTAATAAATATTTTTTAGTGTATTTCAAAAGTGTATTCATGAAGCGTAAAAAACCCTGTACCAAAATCTTCATCCATAACCTCATAAGAAATTCATAAAAATAGCCTCTTTTCAGCCAAAGTAGAATCCCGCCTTACGGACGCATGAAAGACCGATATACCCTCACAAATTTTTGAAATCCATTTTTCTCGTCATCAATTAAGTTTTTGAAAAAAAAAACCGAGCTAGTTTCCTCAAAAATTGACACACCATGGACGGATCAATGCTGGAATAGTGCTCGTCGTATTTACCTTCATTTTCACCAAGTCGAACTTCTCGTTTTTACCAAAAACGAAAAATGGTTAAATATTTTTAATATTTTGCGTTTTTAAAAATTTTTGAATTTACGAGGGAGGAGGAATGTGAAAGATGAGGATGGAAGAAAGGCATGAGAAATGATGAAAAGGATTGTGGGTGTCGAGGGTAAAGAAGGGTCGGGGTGGTGTGTCGACGAAGGGGGTGGTAGATGAGGAAGAGGTATAAAAGCAAAGGAAAGGCTCCAGCTAGTGTGGAACGTAAGACGTAGAGGGCGTGGTCTCGGCATTGATCCAAAACCCCCACTCTTCCGCATTGCTTAAAAGTACCTACGAGAAAGCCCCCCTTCATTTCTAAACTCACCCTCGCTTCCCGCTTCTGCCTTTGCCGCCTCATCCTGCGTCTCGTGTGTATTTTCCAGCAGTAGGAGCAGCCGACGACGACGGCGTCGTGCACCCCTTCGACTCACCCCCTTCGAAGCCCACGTTAGCCCGTAAGAAACCAGCAAGAAATGAATATTCATGAGCCCCTAACCGCCTCCAACTACCCCTGGAGCACCTTCTTGGGCTTGAGATAACACAGTTCTGGCGCAACCCATGCTCACGAGAGCGCACACACTCGCGACGACCCCACCCAAAAAATAAAGCTTCTTTGATAGTGCGAGCTTCCATGGGGCTTCGTTTTACCAGCAAGAATAATCAGCAAGCCCCCAAGTCTCTTTGGGTGACTCGACGATGTAAAAAAGCTCCCCTATAGACGTTCCCTATGAGATCAACGTGAAAGAAGTCACTCAGTTGCTCCTCTGTCTGAATAGCAAAAAAAGGCTCGTAGTCGTGACTTCTAGCGTTGTAAAAAGACTGGCAAACAAGGTTATTCGAGGCTCGAGATAACAGGAGGAAAACACTGAGCTTTGTTTTCAATTGAAACCTAGTAATCCATCATTTTCATTATTTCTGTTCATCTATTCGGTTCCAATGAAAGACTCCATTTTCAGGAAAAAGACGTTAGGATCCAGGAAAAAGGTCATCAAGTCCTATGAGATCAACCTGAAAGTAGTCACTCAGTTGCTCCTCTGCAGTCGTGACATCTGGTATCGTAAAAAGACAGGCAAGCAAGTTGATTCGTGGCTCGAGATAACAAGAGGAAAAAAAGAGCTTCGTTTCCATTTGAAACCCAATGATCCATCATTTTCATTATTTCTGTTCACCTATTTGGTTTTTTTTTCGAATCAAAGATCCCTTTCCCAGGTAAAGACTTTAGGACCCAGGAAAAAAGTTATCAAGTTCTAGATTTCAGTTATCGTTCACTGGTGCTCTTAATTGTCCAAAGAAGGTATAATCGTAGGATCAGGGAGGCGTAAGGCTTCGGATCGAGACGAGTAAAGGACGAAACGACGTTTCCATAGAGTACACAAGGAGTTTGTTCCAACTTGCAGTACTCGGTATCAGCTCTGCTCAAACATTCCAGATTATATTCTACGTTTGCGTGGGCGTGATGGCTCGAGACCCGGCGTTTTCCAATCGCTCCGGGAACATCCTTAGATTCATCGTAGACCACGAGAATCCGGATGTCTATTCGTGTCTCGTCAGCCCTCGATGTTTGTCTAATTCAACGTGAAAGCTTCCAACGCCATTTGGCTGATTGTTAAAGAATAAACCGCTGATATCTCCGAAATCCGTGGGCTTTGGGGATGGAACGTGTTCGAAGACAGAATCTTCGAGATTCGTTGATGACCTCAACTGGGCTTGCTTCCTTCAAAGGGCCAAGGTCGTTCATCGAGTGTTTCGTTTTGATCAATGATACAACACAATTCTCGTTCTGAAACCTTATTCGCCAATGGGGTCCTTTTTCCATTTAAAAATTGTTGGTGCTCGATAGGAAGTCGTTGAAGACATTCGAGTCGTACCTCATCCGCTTTACCGCTCAATGAAAAACATGGATAGTCTCTCGTGCCTCCCAGAGCCTGATTTATGAAGCTGTTAAGGTTTCCAATAAAATACGACTCGGCCTGTGAATTTCCTTCCTCTCTTTCTCTTCCTCCTCTTCACCAAGCTTCCTACCCTCCATCTTCGTTTTATTGCAACAACCAGCTTTCAGCACAAAACGAAACCTGCACGGAAACCTCTCAGTTCTGTCAACTTCCAACCGAAAATCGCCATCGATAACATTCTCATCCGAATGCAAAATTACCTGTGAAATTTACGTCCACAAGATATCAATCTCCTGCCAATTAGGAAAGCGTGAGCCAATTAAGGACAAATGTGTTACAGTCAGCTACATGTTCCTTCGCAAAATAGTAGCTCGTAAAAACTGACATTTTTCCTGTTACAAAAGAAAGTCAATACCAGTTCACAAATAATTATTAATAATATAATAATTGAACGCTTGAGGCAGAAAAAAATCACTTGCTGGGAAAACGTCAAATATAAAATCGCACAATCCGCAATTATTTTTTCGATCTAATTATTTTGGTATTATTAATACTTGCAACAAAAAAAAATTGTAGTTTTATGCAGACCCAAAAATCCTTAAAAATCACTAATAAACATTCCTTTTCTAATCAGAACCAGCAAGAAAAAAAATCGTTAAAAAAATGTGACTACCCTCCAGTTTGTCCTATTCATGATTGCATCTGGAATCAAATGATTTGCATTTTGATGACTGGATCCAAAAATAAAATTAAAAAAAAAACATCATCGTTGGATCTTTCTAGAGTGATTTTGGAAGGGCACAAGGTATGGTCGTGGATGTAGATCAAAGCGGTATCCGGCTGGTTACAGTTTCGATCTTGAGAACTCCCAGGAGTTCGATGTTCCAGCAACCTGCGAAGAAGAGTTCAGACGTACATGGCGAAAGTACGAGCGAAATCCTTTTAAATATTTAGATACGTAGTTCGCAGGGACGAAAGAGGGTGACGTGGTAAGAGGAGGAGGAGAAGCGGGGAGGAGGGTGGTGGTAACGTTAGGCAGTGTTAGGTCTCTTCACCAGGGACCTCAGTCTATGGAAAGGTGGACTTTGTGTGAGTCCTGTATACGTGTGTCTCGGTGCTAGCGCGTTTATGAGTTCGTCTCGTCTATGTTGGAAGCGAGACTCATCCAAGTTGCCAACTTTTGGCCGTATTAGCTTTTGTATATATATTACCTCATTTGCGAGAGGAAAGCTTATACTTCTACCCTCTCCTCAATCCGCGCTTGCAACGGACTACATAACTGACTGTATAGCACAATATTTGTACATAGTATATATACATATACATATATATATATAACCTGGATATATACGAGCCCTAAACCGGATGTCCCTCAGAGTTGGTGTCCTTCAGAAAAAAGTACCCAACCGCGTCAGGAGATTGAGTGACCTCTACGAATGAGCCAGACGGGACAAAGGTGACCTTTATCAAATCTCTGTACGAAGTGAAAACCCGGAAGTTCAAAGTTTCATGATTACCAACACACCAATTCGTCGAAAGAACCTCCAGAGGGAAAAAACCCGAAAAACCCAATACCAACATTCAGCGCCATCTTTTTCTCGTAGTTCGTACTCGTGATTCGTTCTCCACCTTAATTTCTGGCTGGCATTGCTCGAAAGTACGGTCTCTCAGTTACAAAATATAGTTTAAGCTAGACGAATGGCTGTAAGAGCCACACAGATAGAGGAGGTTGGGTGGTTGGTAGTGTACGGTTCGAAAGGGGGTAGTTTTCGGGAGCACAGAGGTAGAGAAAGCAGGGAAAGGAGAAGAGAAGAGTCGAGGTCGGTAGTTTTCGCGCGGCTGTAGTTATACGCAACACATACACATATATTGGGGGGGGGGGGGTGTTGGAGGGGGAGGGGGTGCGCGTTTGCTTCGCCTGGGTTACCGAAGCCGACGCCGTCGTTTCTCAACCCTCGAACCACCCATACCAGCCTCCTCTCTCTCTCCCATTACCTACCCACGGAAGTTCTCCCCACCGGGCTTCCTATAGCCCCCTTTTCCTGGCGCCTTGCAAGCTCGTTCCAAGCTACCCTCCGCAGGCGTTCGGGGGGCCTCGACCCAGCGCTTTTCTAATCCCCCGCCCACAAGCAACCTCCGCGCTTCTTCCACCACCCAAACACCCCCCCGTCCACCCTCTTGCTCCTTCTTCTCATACACCCTGCCAACCCCCCCTCCGGGCCCCCTCTGCTCTTCCTCCGCTGTTCATAATATCCTGCACGTCAGACTTTGAAAACTCCAACAATTTCCTCCTGCCGCGTGGTTGGCGAGAGTCGTGGAGCTTTTGGAGGCAAGTACACGTTACTGGGAGCTTGGGAGATGGGGGTAGGTTGCCACCTCATGGATTTGGGGTGAGGGTGGAATTGCGGATGGCTGGAAAACTCCTTCGTTCGCCGTGGACTGAGTTGATAGGGGTTGGCGACCAAGGGGGTGATTCCGCGAGGCTTGGGGGACTCTCAATGGGGCACAGGGGGTCGGACGATTGGGGGTGGCTGAAATCAGGGGGGCTGACGTTGGCTCAACTAAGCGACAAGCTGGGCACAGGCATGAGCAAGACGAGTTGCTAGTTCATATAAAGTTTTCGAGATCCTACGTATCAGAGTGTCTTCTTCCTTGCCTACGTTCTCAACCACCGCTACCCCCTACCCAATCGCCGAACAAAGTATCAACGGCGTGAGCATTAATAATTATAAGCAGGGAAGCGCGATGGCGACCTGTCACTATCAACCCTGTTTCGTATCGTCTTACCGATAAGACGACACCGTTCATCGGGGATGTCGTTAAATAAGATGGATATTAGCCAGCAGTCTTGGGATTCTAAACTTTGGATATAAATATATCTCAACGGATGGGTTCTTTTTGGATTTAAGGTTGCCGGGTGAGACTAGATTGGCCAAGTCAGCGGTCTTCCACTTATCAAACGGTCGTAAGACGAAGTAGAAGCTGTACCCCTGAAGCTGTATAGCTGAACTTCCTTCATTGAGGTTTCTCGAAGATGATACGGTTTTTACATCAAATAACAGAACCATCAGCTGCATCTAGTATTTCTACAGAACTTGATGCCTGTTTCGACCGAAACGAGGTGACTGTCTGGAAGAAAAGTGGTTTTGAAAAATTGCGAAGTTACGTAGTTTCTTCCACGTGACTTTAAGACGAGTCATCTTAAGAGAGAAATAGGATCTGTTCGTCCACCATCAGTACCTTCTTTTCCTCGAGGTTGAACGGTAATAACTTTCTGGTTTTTTCTGAAGACCCAGGGGGTCTCTCCAAGTTGATGACAAGTCTCTACTGGAAGCTGACCAGTAGACTGTACTGGGCATAACGTTGTTTCTGGATTTAGCTAGGATCCAATGTTCTGGACATAACCCTAGACCTTAGACCCTCCCCAGCTTGCGCCGCAAAAGCTGAGAAAGCCAGAAATCTAATGTCGGCGTAACATCGCTTTGCGGCATTGGATGGAAAGGGATAGAGTTATGAGGAGAGAGAGAGAGAGAGAGATGGAAGGATGAAACGTTGAAGCCTACTGTCCAATGCGGCGTCACTTCCAAGCCATCTGCTCTTGTCATCGTCGGACTCGGCCAACCTCGTGCTAACTTTTAATGCAAGCTGGATTAGCGAACGAGTTAGGTGTCGCAGAAGGTGGTAGCTACGTTTCATTCAATGCTGGAGGGCTCTAAACTTTGATCTAATTGAGGTGTAACTACCGGGACGTTTGGTCACAGCTACGTCATCCAGCTGTCAAGGTAATATCGAATAGCTTCAAAGCCAATTACTGCGGTTCTCCACGGTTGGAAACAACCGTTCTGATGATGGAACTTGACCGAAAGAAAACTGATGGGTAATCTCAAAGGTCAGGATGTTGGATTCTCTTCGTCGTCCGTGGAGAAGAGCCAGTTGTTTTCGAGAGAGGGTCGATTTTGTTTGACGAATGAAAAAGGGGTCGGCTAATAAAGTCGCTAATGCGGGAAGGCCCGGTGTTTCTCCGCTTATAAAACGGCGTGTTAATAGGACCTGCGCTATGTCCCCGCCGGTTGATCACGAGACTGAGAACTTTCGGGAGTGAGAAAGGGCCAAAACAAAAGTTTCAATTAAACAAAAGAGGGTCCGGACGCGTGTCAGGACGAGGCCCTTGGTCAACGAGAATTCCACAAGGTACTCTTTCTTTTTAGCTCTTGGCACACTGCAAGAGCGAGATATACCGAGATGGAGGGGTTACTAAAAGAGCTACCAACTCAGCCAGATTACGACGTCGAGGGTGGTTTCTGCTCTCTTTTCAACCCCCTCTTTTTTTTTGGCTTTTTTTCTTTCGTTTTTCCAACCGTCCCACCAACCGACAAAAAAGAGATGGAAAAGACGCGAAACAGCTTAACGGGGTTAAACCGACCCGTTGAGAATCACATGGGGGTTCCACCGGAATGGTTTGGGGCTAAAAAAGCTAAGCGGTGTTTTATGAACCCAACAAGCGGCTACGCTCACTCAGAACTCTCTTTCTCTCTCTCTCTCTCTTCTCGTTTACTCCTTTTCCACTCTACCGTATATCAACCCGTCCCATCGCAGCATCCTCCACCCTATACCACCTTTTTACACCCTTGTCGGAAATTAGAGGCTTTTTGCTGCTAAATATACCGTTTCCCATGGCTCCGACACTCACACCCCTCAAACCATCCTCGCTGAATCTCATTTTAATTTCCACACACGCGCTCTCATTACGTTCTCCCTTTATCTCTTTCTCCCTCTCCCACCCTTCACCCCTTACTCACCCCTTTAAACTGCCTACTCTTTTTCCGTGAAACAAGCTGGAACTACCCAACGGGGCCAAGGATTTTCCTACCTCTGACCGGTAATTTTCTTATTTCACCACATCGTGAAAACACACCGTTTATCAAGTCCAAACTGACCACGCTCTGAACTGGATTCGCTTTGATGAAATTGATAGCCATGAAAAAAAACCGTTTTTTTTTAAGCTGGGTATCCATGGGCATCCTAAAAAAGAATCGCTTATGAACATTACAGATTTTTATTAATTGAACAGATTAATTTAATTTTTATTAATTTAATCTCTTACAGATTTTTATTAATTTAATGATCGCGGAGAAAATCATCGTTGCTCGGAATGTGGATATTTAAGTGAATTATTTTTGTCGCTATTCATTCGAGAAATGAAATCACGAAAACTAAATATTGAGAGGGGAAAATTTTTGTAAAATTTGATTTTAAATATGTATTTATATTAATTGGATGATCGAGTATAATATGATAATTGGTATATGATTAATGATCCGGGCCAGCTGGGGTTATTGCTTAGATAGTAACTTTGAAAATATGTTTAGTGAATTTTCATCAGTAGGCTGAATTATTTTTTTCTACTATCTGGTTTTGGTAGAACACGAATAATGGTGACGAGAGATAAAATATCGGGAAATCTGATTCTAGTTTGCAAGTTCATAAAATATTATGCCAAATTCGAAATTGCCAAAATAAAATGGCAAATTATAAACGCAAAAGATTGGATTTCAAATTCGAAACTTATAAAATTTGATTCCAATTTCCAAATCCGTGAAATTTTATTGTCAATACCAAATTCACACAATTTCATTCCAAATACCAAATTGGAAAAAATAGAACTTTAAAATCTTACTCACTTTCAAAATGTCATCATCATTGCTTGGTCTAAAACGTTAAAGAACCATTTAATGAATTTTTATCAGTATGTAACTCTGTTAGGTGATTAATTTATTCCTTTAAACAATTCACAGTACTTCACGAAAAAAAAGAAGAGTGTGAAAAGAATTTTATAAAATTTGATATCAAATTTCGAAATGAGTGAAAGATGAAAAATGAAAAATGAAAAATGAAAATGGTCAGCGAGGACTAAAAATGGAAAATGAAAAATAAATGAAAAAGAAAATGTTCAATTAGGACGGAAACTTGGAAGCCACTTTTATCGATTTTTTATCAGTAGGTCACGACGTAAAGTGATTATTTTTTCCTGCAATCAATTTGTGGTAAGCCACGGGAAGAGAAAAAAAAACGCCGAGGGGAAAAATCTCATAAAATTCAGAGCACGATTCACGGATGCTTGGCGTCGTTTTATTGTTGCGAGTGGGCGGCCTGTGAGTATGTGGCCGAGCCGGGGGAACCGGAATCCGGTGAGGCCAAAAACTGGTGCCAGGTGAGCCGCCCTCGTTGAGAATCTTTGCGCCATGGGGTTAAGTGAAAATAAAACGCTCGACCAAGTCGAGCAAGAGGGTGTGAAACGAGGAGGTCGTGGGCGCCTCAGCAGCGAACCAGAGGGTTGGCTAACGCTCGGTCCAAGGGTTGAGGCAGAAGCTGCCCACATGGATATCCATGAACAGACATATACACACATATTTATACAGCAGACCCGTAAAGCTCCCACATAAATTAGCCTTCTTGCCTGAAATGGAAAACTGCCAGCTTTTATCGTCTTTTTCCATCACACTTTTTCCGCTTCGCATTATTCTTTTAATTATCCAACCGTTTCCAAAACTGCGATATTGTTAACTTTTCATGGCGGTGAAAAATAAACCCTAAAACGTCTCAACAAGTTAGCCTTGATGGCTAAAATGGAAAACTAATTTTTTTTTCTAAACAAAGATTTTTGTGCTCCACATTATTATTTTTTTAATTATCGAATCGTTTCCGAAACTAGGACATTGTTAAGTTTTCATCGCGATAAAAAAAGAAACCCTAAAAGGTGTCAGTAAATTAGCCTTTATGGCTGAAATGGAAAACTTCGAGGCTAAAGCTGAATTTTCTCATCTATCCGTGTTCCATCACAATTTTATTGGCTTCACAGGATTTTTCTTTCAATTATCAAAGCTTTTCCGAAATTGCGATATTGTCAACTTTCCATCGCGATAAAAAAGAAATTTACACGTGTCTATCCTTACCTTCATTTTTGGCTAAAATCATAATTTTTCTTTATTTCTAGTAGCTGAAAGTTGAACGTTTCAACGCTGACTTTTATTTTCAATATCAAATATTTTAACATTGATATATTAATTGATAAAAGAAAAAAAAACGAATTAAAAATAATTATATTTGATACAATTCTCTAAAAGCCAAATTCATAAATTATATAATTAAATGTGATTTAATTATTTATGAATTCGTTTAGTCATTTTTGAAATTCCATTTTATTCAAATGAATATTGAGACATTACATTAAAATGCTGTTTTTGCAAGGTAAAAATGCGTAAAATATTTAAAAAACAATTATTTGAATGTATTTCCATGGAGAATTTATTAAGCCTAGCAAAGCCAACATCAAAACCTTAATTCACAATTTCACAACAAAAAATCATAAAAATAGTCTTTTTTCACTACCCAAAATTGAAGAAAAGGATCTTGTTTTACAATTGCGAAAACTAAAAAAATTCATCGTGACTCGAAAATTCGAAAAGCCAGATTCGGGGTAACGAGGAGAGGGTGAGTGACCTGAGATACGCCCTTTTGAGCCTCAGCAGTCCTACGTGAACGCGGAGATAGGTTAGAAGGAGGGAGAGTTCGGATTGGTACGGAATGTTTTCTCTTTTCAACTGGAATGAGAACGAGAGAGAGAGAGGATGAGCTTGAGGCAATATAACTCGAAAATGGTTGGCGGTGGTTTTGGCTTGGAAGCAGTGAGAGTGCCGTTATCATTTCTTAGCCCATGCCGGGAGAACGGTGCTTCGCGTATCGTTCCCGGTATACCCCTACCGGTTATTACTGCACCCCCGGGGCTACGTCCACGGACTCTTAGATAAGCCCAACATGCGGAGGTGTATTGTCTGTTACTGCTTCGCTTCCCCCATACCCTTCCACCCTCGAGCCATTTCTCCTTCTTCCCTGCGATCCGCGTTGGCTCCTAAAACGAGAAAGACATTGAGGTTCGAGGGATATTAGGCGAATGCAAGTCGCCGGACAATGGGAGGACCAACCTTATCGCGCAACGCGACTGATAACTCAATTTATTCGTGCATTTCCTTCGCCCCATCATTCCAGGGTTTTGGAAGTAAATCGGTTCGGTGCCTTTCTTGATTCGTCAAGAAATCATCAGAATTAAAATATAGAATAATTTTTTATTACTTCGTTATACACGTTTTAATAATTTATAATCTAGGATGATTTAATTATGAATTTACGACGAAATTCCGATAATGGATCTTCTATTTTTAAATAAACGCTGGGAAACCATTTTGATTAGCAACAATTAGGGACGGTTGAAAAATACATCATTTTTAAAGAGGTTAAAAAATTAGAGTTTAAGGAAGTTTAAGTGATTAAGGATTGGATCGGATTATAGTTATTGAGAAATAAAAGAAAAATTGAAAAATCGGTTGGTTAGTTATTGTCGAGGTTAAGTGTCACGTAAGAAAATTTTACGAAGCGATGTTTATTGTTAAGAAGTTGGACACTCGTGGAAGTTTGGACACCCGGTTTATCTGAAACAAAAAACAAGATTGGTTTTCTTAAAATCGATATAATATTGGATGAGACTTGAATCACCTTTATATATTATCGTGTTTTAATATTTGAATTCAAAAACGATAATGAATAAATTAATTTAAAAGTTTTTTTTTGGTAGGATGTTAGTCGTTATCATTTTTGATAATTGGCAACATTGATGATCGATATCTTCCAGGCGTTAATAGTCGAATCGAATTCCAAGCAAAGTTTCTACTTTGATCATCTTTTGAATCTTGGTAGTCATCAATCCATCCATAATCAATGTTCCCAATTAATTTGCAAGCAATTTACATAATTGGAGATGTCAGGCAGCTTCGTTGGTCGGAAAAAGGAAAATTTGTTGCTCAGTGGCTAGGGAACTTTCATCAGCCTCATTGTCTTTTGGAGAAGCTGCTTTTGGAGGGACTCCGCAGGAGGCTTATTCCGGGTTTCTCTCTACCTCTTCAGCCCCCTTCCGGTACAACACCTTGATGCTTATTCTGACCCCAACCCTTTTCTCCGACTCGCCTAACCATCTCCTCGCCCTCGAAACCTTCCAACCCCCAGACGTAGGAATTGTTTGAAAATCGCCTCAAGCTATGTTAGATTACACGGAGAAACGGATATGTCGTTGGTCGCGCCAATGATAAATTTACCGGAACTCCAGTCGGGAAGTGGACTATAAGGATTGTTAAGAAGAGCCGTGTATTTTTCTGAATTGCAGTAATGCTCTTCTAGCAGTGCAGTAATGCTCTTCTAGCTCGTCAGGAAATATCCGTCAGATTGGATGATCAAACGTTGGGTTAGAAGTGCAATAATCCACTTCGAAGTACAATTATGCATTTCTAACCCTACTTTTGATCATACAACCTCCAGATTTGATCTTCATCAAATTCGTATTCTCCAATGAAGACTACTGGAGAACATTTTTCATTCAGGATCGAATGTTGATTGAAAGGAATTGAAAGAAAAAACCCAACCCTACCGTTGATCATCCAATCTCCAGGTTTGGTCTTCATGAAATTCTTATTCTCCAATGAAGACTTGAGACACATTGATAAAAGCTGCATTTATCAATAAAAACTTTATTCTTTCTATTTAAGAAGTAAATCCATATAATTCAATTTTTTTCATTTGCAAAGATGAGAAAAAAATTTATCTTTGATAATCTTTAATAAAAAAATGAAAAACTAAAAAAAAAAAACAATCAATTTGTCCCATGTACCTACGTAAAGCTGCGGATAAAAATATCTCAATAAAATCCTCCAATTACAGACTTCATTTTTTTTCCAATCCCCAACACAAAATATTTCAACGTAATTTTTCATTTTAAACATCAAATATTTTAATCTTGTTAATCAATGAATACTTCGAAAAAACCTATCTAAAATTTATACAATTTCATGCAAATGCCTAAAACCTCCATTAATAACTCACAAAGTTTAATAAATGAACAATAAAAATAAAATTCACTTATTTATATCTAAAAATCTGATAAACAAATATGTACCTATTCGTTATCTAATATTTCATTCAAAATATAATCTTGAATTGTAAATTAGCATTACTTTCAACAAAAACAAAAATAAATAAAAGAGAAATACATTTAATCTATTTTATCTATGCAAAGTTGTTGATTGATGGGTTCGGTTCATACCGATCTAATTGAAAATGTTTAAAAAAGTTTTTCATTCGCCAGGGGTCGAATTCGGTGATTAGAGGTGTGTCACTCGGGCTGCTCAGAGATCAGGAGGATCGCGAGAGGGTGGTGGGGTAGTTTGTAACATCTACTAGGCACGTAGGCCGGGAATTTTACGCGAATTTCCGAGACTAATTTCTCGCGCAGCGGGAGAGGGGGTAGGGTTGAGGGGGTTGGAAGAGGGATCTTGGAGTACAGAATGGCAAGAGGGTTTGGAGGATTCGAAGCGGCAGCCGAGCGTCGTTAATTTCTGACGTTAATTGCTAAGCCTGAAGTTTCTAGAAATTTCCTCTTACAGCAAGCCTATATGAAGGTACAGGGGGGCGTCGGCCCTTTTCGTGTGTCGAATCAACGCGAGTCCCTCGGCACAACTTAGCTTTTCCTCCTCAACTTTCAATCTCTTCGTGCCATTCGAGTGTTCCTGCTGTAATAGCCTCTAACCCCTGAACCCACGTGACAATAATCTCCGACGATATTCCAGTAAGACCGGAAGGGGATTCGGTGAAAAATGGAGGAGATATCGAAGCAAACTCGTTGGAGCCAAACGACGTAAACGTCAGACGAAGGTTCTCTCTGACAATGAGGGACGTCGGAGTTCTTGACTTCCGAGCTGTTTGCTTTTCCGCCATCTTTGCCCGCTTATTGCCCGTTGAATGAAGGACTCGAAGGGTGTGCCAGCTTTTGAGGCTGCTAAGCTCTTTCGAATGTATGGACTAGTCTGGTGTCCAATAGAGAAAAACAAATCCATTGATGATTAATGAAAGATCGAGACGAGACACCAAAATATTTGGATATTTCCAATTTCTGATGACTCCGTGAAAAATATCAGCTTTGAAACAACCTGAGAATTTGCGTTGTCAATAAACAACTCAATGATGGATCAAGCCAGATGGAGTCATGATTCACTCCATATATGCCAATGCCAGTGGCATCAATGAATTGCCAACTCATTGGGAGCCAGCAATGGCTATTTGATCCATCCCTAGTCTGTTTTTACTGACTTTGAAGCAATAACCAAAGTTCCATTGTTTCTAACTGATTACTATAGATATCTTTCGTCAGTACGATCCCAATTGTCGTGCAAAGACTGTCCAAGCTATGAGTCCTCGAGCTAGAAATTTCGATCCATCAATGGTGTCATAAACCGGCTGAAATCGTTTTCCACAGTACTCAGCCCATAACGGTTGCCTCAATGAATCGTCAATTCGTTATTTCCCTTCAACAACTATTTACCCCAGCCCAAGTTTCTACTGATCAGGCAATGACCAAAGTTCCAGTTCAGAATGAACTCGATGACATCAGGACTATGCTAAATATGTACGTCTAATTAGCCTAGTCCTGATGTCATCGTGCTCATGCTGAACTGGAACTGGAAATTGGGCTTTCTCATCCAAGCCCAATTTACAGTCCCTCTACCAGCAGTCTTTTTTTTATCCGACATTTTTTTTTATCTAGGTCGTCATATCTATCAAATATCTAGAAACGTAAGAGGTATTTGATTCGACTAGGAGAGATATCGGTACGAATGTGACGCGGAGTCCCGCATTGTCCCGAATCCCGTTGGTTTTCTGTGACGATGCTTGCTTACGAAGAGGATAACGGAAGGAGAGGGTTGCGTCGAGGGAGTGAGAGCGAGAGAGAGAGAGAGGAAGAACGAGGGTGACTCGCGACTGCTCTGGAAGCCCAGGGAAAACGGGAGGATTTGAGGCTAACGTCGAAGCTGCCGGGGGAGGGTTGGTGGAAGGACAAGGTGGGTGGGTACACCAGAGGGGAAAGACGACGTCTGGGTAACTCCGCACACGGCACACAGGAACAACCCCTATCGCCTCGTTCTCATACGAAACTACGAAGCGACGGAGACTTTACTTACTTACACCCTTATCCCCTCCAGCCCGGTTTCCTTTCCAGCACTGCGAGGGAAAACTCGAAGCCTCGGGCACGATCCAACCCCCCCCTCAACCTCCTGCCTCCACTCTATTCCTCTGTCTCTTTCTCTCTTTCGTAGCATCCTTGGTGAACCTCCAGGCCGAAGGGTGCGAGCCGAAAGAGACGAGGATAGAAGTAAGCTCGTAGGTATTTCACGTAGCGCGCGCGCAAAAGGCACAGCGTAACGATTTTCTGCTCCTTCGAAGGAATATGAAAGGCGATATTTGCGCTGAACAGCCTCCCTCTATTCCTCACCCCCACTCGAACTTCATGGGCTTCCCTCGACGAGTATGGACGAACCGAGTCCGACCCGACTCCACTGAAACGAGGGAGAAAGGTAGGGAAAGGGTAAGAGAGGGTGAAAGGGAGAGGAAGACACCGTCTAAATCTCGGGAAAGAGGAACGAGAAGGGAAAATTTTCAAGCATGCACCGTTGAAAGGAGAGCGAGAAAAGTTTAGGTTTTGATGGCGTTTACTAGGAAGAAAACTCCCGGCGATTCTCAATGGCTGACCAACCGGAATTCCTAGTTGATTTTTTTGTCGACTCTTCGCTTCTAACCGCTAGTTAAACGGGTCTAATGAAAAATAGTTGGAGTTTGGGAGAATCGGGACGATCGCTGATACAAGTTTTCGGTTGTTGAAACGAAAGGGTGTAAAGGGCTAGGGGTTGGAAGAAGAAGAACCCAAAGGTTGACGCCACGACCCTTCTCTCATCCCTCTACCGATCTTTACCCGGCTCGCGAGACTTAGAGTTGGTAATTAAATACAAGGAAGCTTGCTTGCGCCTAGCGTTTCTCTCGTCCCGTGTCACCTTAACCCCCAACCCCATTCCAGGGCACCTCACTCGTCCCAACATCCACCAAGCGCGTTGTCTCTTCGCCTCCCTCTTCGCCGATGCTGCACCACTACTCTTCTGGAGACCTGGGTGTCTGTGCGCTCCTAGGAATACCGGAGGAGCACAGGCTTTCCTATTTAATTCGAGGCTTCATTCGATTTGCGTGAGAACGCGGATTGGGCCCGAAGCTCTTTCTGGCTGCGCCATGTACACCTCTCCTACCACTGTGATGTATGTAAACCGTTAGTGGTGAAGTTTCAAGCCTATTTCGAAAACTCCTCTTTCGAGGGTTAGTAATCAGGGATGGTTGGAGAGAAGATTCTTTTGGATCTTTAATTGGACAGTGAACGATGTAACGTTGGGGTTAATTGGGGGATATCGATTCAGAGAGGGTGGTCGGATATTGATGAAGAAACAAAGTGCCATCGAGGCCAATATCAGTATCAATTTCGATGTTTTCTCGTGGACAATAAAGGGACGTGGTACACAAGGTACACATAGGAATTGAGAGGACTCTCAAGGAAACCTGGAAGAGGACGCGGCAACCACCCTCTCGCTAAAGGGGTGACTGCCATTATTGGCAATAACAATATTACACGAGCCCATCTAGTCTTGGGGCCGCGTTTCCAGCGGCCTCGCTCCCTCACCATCTTACCTGCTGCACATAGCCCACCCCCTCGAACCAACCTCGAATTTTCCAACCCCCATCGAACCACCCCATTCGCGTTAGGACTCTCTCTCTCTCTCTCTCTCTCTTCTCTTCTCTTCTCTTCCATCTTGCCCGATACCTTGCTATCCACCCCCAAACTCGATTCTCGTTCGGAGCGCACTATACACCGAGCAGAGCACGCGAATTTGTACAGAGGCAAACGTAGGCTGCACACACACACAGAGATGCACACTTTGCGCTTTCCACGACGGAGGCGATGTTCACCAAGCGAAATTTCATTCCTTCGGACGAGCATGCCGCGATGCGACGCTACCAGTATCGCACCGATGGTGGCCCGACCCTGGTATACCCCCTATAACCTGTTGGGACTCGGGGTGGTAGATAGGGTGCCTTCTTGGACGGGATCCGAACCTCGGTGCTTCACTCGGAACGGTAATTGTCCTCGCTAAAAGGCAACCTAGAACCTGCTGCATCTAGGGTGCAATGTGGATGGGGCCTGCTGGAGACCTAGGGGACGAGAAGCAACCTGGAGAGTCTGAAGCTTCGCGGGCGTTAAAGGTCTTCATTCGGGAGGACAAAGTGAAGATACACCAGACAATGAGCCAGACATGGGCTTGGTATGGGCTCCAATGAAAACCAGATAAATGCCTCGTAGGGGATGCTACGGAAAGCCAACGTCGTTTCCCATCCTACGAGTATATAAGGAAACTGCGTGAAAGAGCTAATCACGCCTGGAGAATAAGACTGCTTATTAAAACCTAGCCTATCAGAAGTGCGCCAGAAATTGCGAGGGTAAACCCTGGATCATCAAAAACGAATGAAAAATGGAAAATCAAGGAGAGACAGAGTTGAAAGTTCAATATATATCCATCTTAACGTTGGATGTGCGAATCCTACTTTTCTCGGAAATTCCAGGCCTGACTGTGTGTGGGGGTCGAATACGATTCTATAGACGGCTAAGCCTCTGCGATATGACGAATCGATTAATCCCAAAGCAAAGAGGAGGCAACGACGCTTCTGCAATTCGAGAGGAAAGCCTTCAGCCGTATTCAATCCAGCCCCTTCCTCAAGCCTCCAACCCCCCAAACTCCGGTTTGGAGCCGCGATACGTGGACTTTCCAACAATGTTATAAATTCGCGGAGTCCGCAGCAATATCGTACGTGAAATAAGGACGAAAGAGCCCACAAAAGGGCACGAGGAAGGTAGAAATAGGCGCCGTCGTATTCATACCCATGGCTCGTGGAACTTTCGTTGGATAAGAGATCGCGAGAGGTTGGGGTATGGGGGAGTGGGTTCTGGGGTGGTTAGTCAGTGGGTGGTCGAGACCTGCCTCCGGCAACGCCTAATCTCGTTCTAAAATCTAATTCCGCCAACAATTTCTAAGCCGGTCCATTAAAATTCTAAGCACAGCCGGAGAGAGCAGCCGAAGCAGCACCAGCGGCCCAGAGTGGAAAGAGACCGGGGGGTTTGGGGCTATGTAGGGAATGTGGCGAACCGAGCGAAAGAGGGAAGAACAGAGAGGGAGATAAAGAGAGAACGAATCGAAAGAGAAAGAGAGATAGAGGAAAGAGTGTGAGAGGGAGAGAGGAAAGAGTCGAGGAGGGAAAGCCTAGCAGTTCGGAGGGTAGCGCGAGGAGGGATTTCGGGGTTTGAAGCTACGGAGAGTTGAGAGTTGTGAAGAGTGAGACGAAATTATAAGACAGAGCACGAGTGGAACGAGGGTGTAGGGAAAGGACAAGGAAAGGATAAAGATGGAGGTATGGAAGCTTTGGAAAGATGGAAAGAGCTGGTGGGTCGTCGGATGTGTAGCCCAACCACCCGTTGTCCCCACACATACACCCTTAACCCATTGTCCATCTCTGTCTCTGACTCGTTGGGTTGAAACAATAAGAACCGGCTGGTACGAAGCGAGTAAGCGAGAGGGATGGAAAATGAAGTATGGTGGAGAAAGACAGGAGTCGTTCGGTGCTCGCCCTACCGGTTGTGTCTCCTTCCACCACTTTTCCTTGGTCCGCCTCTGCACGGCGTCGTCTCCCTTTCTCACAGTTACCCCGGTGTGCCCCGCTCCCTCGAGCTACCCCAAACCTCCCATCCACCCCCGCGTTTCGGGCGGTAAGAACGCCGTAAAAGCTCACCTCTCGCCGCTCGAGCTTTCATTGGCTCAGCCCCGTTGCGCTCTACCCTTCCTCTCTCAAACCCCTTACCGAACCCCTCGTTCAACCACCCCAAACCCCCTCCCACCAAAACTCCTCCTGGCCCGAAACACCCCGTGTTCACCCACCATCTCCTTTTCCCGTTCCTTCAAAGCTCCTCGACCCAACCAACCACCCCATCGGGCCGTTGGTGATATCTCGCAAATAGCGAAACGGAACGAGACGTATAAGCATTCAGCGCCCGCCGCCGACGCCGCCGGTAAAGGACGTTTTCATTGAGCCGTCTTATTGTAGCCGAGCGAACTGGTAAAGTTCCAACCCTGTACCGCCTGTATGTACCGCTAGCGATGGAGGAGGTGAGGGAAAGGGGGTCGGTTCGGTTGGCCAGGCTTTACTCGCCAGGAAAAACAACGCGTCCTCGAGGGGGATGAAAAACGAACGAAAACACGTTTTTCATAGGGGAAACACGAATACTTCGATCCCTTCGTACAGCAGGAGAAACGGTCAATAAGAATGGGACGGAAGGGGAGGGCCTCTGAAAAAGTGAGGAATAGACGTAGTATCTGAGATTTCCTGCGGATAGTCCTTTGATCAGGATATTTGCTATTGGGTGGCTACTTGTGGTTTTTTTTTCAAATTGATTGTTCGATTGCTTGAAAGTAATTTTGGTGTTTTTTTCATCATTGAAAAATTATGATTTGTAGGTAGAACGTTGGTTTTGTTCGATAGAGTAGCTTTTAGTTTGTTCGATCAGATTTTCTCATCTTTTGGGCAACTTTGGCTTTCTTGGGATTGGGATTCGACCTGAGGTTTGATTGATTCAATTTATTCGTTAATGACGTATCGAGGTCCTCTTTTTTTTTAATAGTTGATAAGGCGAGGATTTTTGAAGTTTGGACTTTGATGAAGTTCTTTTGTGGACTTTTGGAGCGTTTATGGCCTGGCGGAAGTTAAATGTTGATTTTTTAGAACGATACAAAATTTAGTTAATTTAGTTGATGAGGAGTAAACAAATTATCAAAATTACTGTGTTGAAAATCGACATTACTTTTCTACCAACCCAATATATCCTAAAATATCGATTAAGATCGAAGTGAAGACTATCGACTATTCTCATTGGTTGTGATGGAGGTCTTGAGTACTCGTCATGCACAATGTTCTTTAACGATCGACAGGAAGCTCCAATATTCTAGATAATCCAATTGACCTTCTTTCGTAATTGATTTCGTAATAAAGACACGTTTGGTACATGCTGATGGATATTCCTGAATATCTACGATCCAAGGTGGGCTAAAGTTTCTCCTTTATCTTCCATGGGGTATCTGCTTGATCCTAGACAAGCTTGAATACCCCGTTTGGATCATTTTCATTCATGGACCACAGCAGGTCCTTTAGATGCTTAGTAAACACGATAGATATTCTTTAAGATCTATAATGACAAGTTTGCTGAATTTTTGTCTGCTCCTTCATTCTTCACTGATCTTCAAGAACCTGCCAACTCTTAGATGACACTGAAGTCCATCTCTCAACCTTCTTCATTGATTTCCTCATTGGGTCTTCAATAGAGACTTTTCGAGGACTTTCCAGATATAATGGACGTTCATAAAGTGTGCATAGAAAAGATTTACCTGAAATTCTATTTTTTGTGTGATCATCAAGGAGCTGCAGCATCCCAGTTAATCCCGATGGCTAGTTCTCGATTCCAGTTTTTCCACGTTGCAATCACCCAGTACTTAGTACTTCTCCTCTTTTGGTACTTTTTATGGAAGATTCTTCTAATATATACTACGAAAGGTTGGCAAACCTGGACCTTCTACTTTTTCATTGATCATCACGAAGCTGCAGTATCCTAAATGGCTTTGATGACTATATATCGACTGCCAGACTTATGACGTTTCAAAGTTGCCGGTCAATCACCAGTAAGGATTTTGGCCAGTAGATCTGAAGATATTTGATCGTGTCGGTTATCAGTTAGTCCCGAAGCCCTCCGATCCTCTTTACTAGCCATTACCTAGTGGGATCTACAATTTGGGATTGAGAACGATGTTCGCGATGATAATAATTAGGATAATAATAATCGTAGTCACTATACTCGGGGAATCCAAAATCTCGGTAGTCGTAGGATCCACGGGAGGTCGAGGGAAGGGTTCCCCAGTGCTCTTTAAACCCCGTTGCGTCGGGGCTACCCTCGATCCCTCATCCTCCGTCATCATTCAAAGACTGTAGCGAAACGTGGATTCGAGGTAGTTGGAAAAGGACAGAAGGATGAAGGGACAGAGAGAACTAATAGAGACCAAGTATAAGAGGACCAGCGTAGGGTTGGAAGGAGTTGAAAACATCGTGCTCCCAGAGCAAAGGACTAAGGGCTCGGTGGGAATGAGGCAAGATGAGGATGAGGAGCTGTAGAGTGAGGGTGGTGGTTTCTCAAGTGCTGCCCCGCTTCTGGCGATGTTTGAGTTCGAAATTACGAAGCGAGAGAATTTATACGCTGGTGCCGCCTGTTCTTGCTTGTCAAGGGGTGGATTGGGCAGAGGGTGCGAGGAGAACGTTGGAAGTTTCATTTATTTAAGGCATCTTGGCGAAGGGCGAAGAAGAAGAAGCATCCAGCCAGAGAACGTCGCGGAGAAAGGTGGAGGAGGCGAACGGAAACGTCAACGACGATGGAGGAAAGCTTCACGCCTAACTCGCGCGCTGTTAAACGCCTCTTTCCCTGGCAAATCCCCTCCCCTCCCCCGCTCAGACACCCTCTTTCATTATGCCATGGAAGAATTCCACGAGCCACGTTTGCAGAAACCTCTTTGTCCCCGTTCCATTCCAAGCATCCGCGCTTTCAATGTATCAAGCTCAGTATTTCATTATTGCTGCAACTAAAGCAACCCTCCCCCCTTCTCCTCCACCTCCGCCACCATCCATTCCAACTCAACCAACCCCCATTTTGTTGGTTCACAAAGATTTCCATCATTCCCCAAGATATTCGTGACTCGCATTGACGCAATACGAGAAATAATTGGTTTTTCGAAAACGTACCGTTTGACGAAGCTCCTCGAGGTTGGCCCACACAGCTAGAAGGGAAAGGCTTTGTCTAGAACTTCACGCGAGCTTCTCGACTATAAGGAGCCGCATAAAGATAGGGGTTGGTTCGTCTCGGGTTGGCTTCTAGGGTGATGGTGAAAATCAAGTGGTGCGAGTTGGGCAGAAGTCCCTGCTTCGCGATTATAATTTAACGACGGGGACGACGCTTTTGCGGCAACGAAGCGAAGTTGGCCTCGGAAATCAATGCGAAGACAAAAGCTTGCAACGACGTCGTGTACCGGGCATAACGAAGGGGAGTTGGTTTTTGGTATGGGAAGAAGCCGCGTTACCGGCTGGTTCTCGTCGTTCCGTGGCTGTTTTGAGCAGTCTGGAATATAAGGGACTTTCGTGAAGGACCTGAGGATATAGGTGGTACTAAAGGATGTGAGGTTGGGGGGTTGAGCAACGGTTAGCAGGGGGGTGGGGGATGGTCCACCGACGCCAAAGGCGAGAGAATCGTCGTGGTTCTTGGTGGCTATGTAAGTATACCGCGGTGCCAGCTCAAATTCTACGCTCTCTTCTGTTGCCTTTCATCCAGTATCCTGCTTACACCGCAGCCTGATGACTCTCAGCGACGCAGTCGTATTTTCCTTCGAGATAATGCCCTTCGATAACCGGAGGGAGAAACCTTGGAATTAGGGTGGTTGACTTCACTGTGGGGGAAGAATCCGAGTTCTTCGTTTCTACTAGGGTGCTGGATGACTGCTTGGGTTTCTTTGATTTTTGGTATTAACGGTTGATCATTGAGCCAAATAGCCTCATTTATCAAAGTGACGGTTTTTATTGCATCCTCGAGGAAACTCTTCACTTTGATAGCAGAAATTCTCGATTTGTTTCTTCATTTGCCATTTGCCTAGTCAACAATCGATCCCTAATCGAAATATCAGTCTTTCTCAGACAGCTAATAGAGCAGAACAACCTTTTTATTCGGATTTGCCCAGAAGCAAAGGGAGCGAAAATACTGAAGGACGTTTCATGTCTGGTTTGTACCGGAGATGGCTACAGTCCAGAGGGCTCATAAAAATACGGACAGCGGCATTCGAATCCTAACTACCCTTTGGGCTACTCCGCGAAGTCCACCCTCGAGCTCCCGCAATCCAGTCGACGGAAAGAGAAACACCACGCCGAAAGAGAAGCTTGTCCTCTCTGGACTGGACCAGGACTGGGTGGTGTATATCGTTGACCGTCCAGGGTAGGGGAATCAACCCAAGCATTTGTGGTCCGGGTATTAAGAAATCTCTGCGGACGTTTGGCGGTCGGCCAACCGAATTCCCGGCGAATTAAAATACCGTTGCCGCGAAAACGCGAGGGCTATCTCGGATGCGTGACTATTCGCTATCCTCGTACTGTATCCTCTCAAAAGCTGACAAACGGATCTTCAATTTCACTTCCTATCGCGGATTACGATTCTAACTGATAATTATGATAACCTCATCAATGAGAAAAAAACATAAACTTCGTCTTGCTTCAATCAATCAGCAAAAACTCCACTGCAATCACAATTGGAGGTTCATTGATTCGAGGGCATTGGTGTTTTCAGATGATTTTTTGGAGGAGTTTTATCAAATAGCTCAAATTGCCATGAATACTGACACCTAACGATGAATCTTATCAAGACTCTTCAAGATCAGGATCTCCTGAAGGAGCTCCTTTGAAGGAAACCTAGGATCATCATTACCCAATAAGCTTGATCCTAGTCCCTCTTAGACAGTTCCTGATGAGTCCCTAGTCAAATTGGTCATTCACCTTCACTCCCTGAAGATTGAGCTTTTGAATATTTTCCACCAGTTCGATCTGTCCATCGCAATGATTCATCGAAATAAAAACGTCAATGACATCTTCAGAGATCAACTCGAATAAGCCCTATTTCAGCACCATTTCCGTCAGTTCCAGAATTATTTCGACAGCTTTCTATTTGATTCTTCCTTTAGCCTGTCTTTCCAAGACGCGAAGAGTTCTCCTCCACGGAGTTAAGTTCCAGGAACCTCTTCAGGTTTCCCTCAATGCTGCCACCCCTCATGAAGAGACACCTTCCATGTACGCTTTCCACACCCACGTTGTTGGAGTTTTACCTCAATGTTTCTGCGCGGGATGAAGGGTGAAAGGTCGGGAGGAAAAGGACGAGTGGGGGAGGGGGAAGATGGCTGCGGGACCAAAACCTGGCACGCTGGTGAGGATGACTGTAATGCAACTTCGCATCATGCTACGAAGCGTTTGCGAATCGTGCACAAAGTCGTAGCTCGCGGCCCTTTCATTTGTGAACGAAATTACAGAATAAGGCAGTCGGTAGGGGTTTCGCGAGGTGGTGCGGGGAGGGAGGGGGGGGGCAGGGAACTCGGAGGAGGAACGCTCCTCCAACGATTCGGGATGGCAGAAGTGACTCGGGATTTTCAAGGACCCCATAGTTGGGACATTATGGGTGTATATATATATATACAGCTTCGCTCAAAAGTATCAGCACAAATGAGTTTTTCATTCGGACGAAAAAACGAATATCTCGGCGAAAAATAACTGCACGCGAATTTACCAAATGGACTGTTGAAGCGGACGAGTCTGGCTGTGTTTTAGAGGTTTATTTCAATTTTTGCGATTTTTTTGGAACGGGGTATGTAGTGGTGAAAAAAAGATCAGATTTTCGCGATTTTTCCAGGTGGGTATATAGGGGTTGTTACTGAATGCATGATTTAGTGATTAGTTAGGATTTCTTATTACTCATAGCTGGAGAAGTAATTCATTTACTGTGTGAGCAATCTCCTGTTTTGGTGATTGCAATTGGAATTCAAGATAATAAAATTCAACTTCGTTGGATTTTTATCTTTATTTTTCTTTGGTGTTTTTTTAAGTCTAAAATGAACAATTTAGTGTTTTTTTGGCGTTTTGCACAAATGTTACTGAAAAAGTTCAGTGACATTTGTGCAAAACAGTTTTGGGAAATTTTAATCAACGAGTGGGTTTGGGCCAGCAAAGCTGTGGAGGCCATTCATTCAATATGCTGTTCGACACGTAGCTCTATACTCAATACGAATGAATAAAATATTTACAGCGAATCTATCAAAATTTTGAATCAACAAAAAATCATAAATTCTTTGCAATTAAAACGATATATCAATGAAAAATTCTAAATTCAATGGAATTCAATTTATGAATATTGAATTCATAAATTCCATATAATTGAATTAAGTCGATAAATAAAATTCAACAAAAATGATTTTACTCAATAATTGAAATTCAAATAAAATTGTATTTACTCAATTACACAAATTAAACAAAATTGAATTTATCAATCAATAAAAAGTATACAATTTTTTAATTATAACAAATCTCAATCAATTTTTAACGCAACAAATTACTGCTCGTGTGAATTTAAAAATACAGATTATCAATAATACTCACAATTTATTGTTTAAATAATTATTTGATTGGTTCAGTCTTTATTTGTATGAAAGCCACGAGCTTTTTAAACTGGAGAACAATATAAGTGCCTAATACTTTTGCATAAGGCTGTATACGTAGACCGAGAGGGTCGCCAAGTAAGCCGAGACAAGGAAGAGAAAGATCGTTCCTCGCGCCGTTCTAGTTCTAAAGCGAATACGGCCTCAAAGGAAATTAAGGAGCATTCACTACACTGGAGGAGCTTCCACAGAGAAATATCGTCACTGATGCGGAATACGGAAAGAGAAAAGCCAAATGCGCGAGACGAACATAGCTCTGCCTCAAATGCACGAAGAAAAATGACAAAAGTACATCCTTCGTTTGTACTGCAAGGCATAATCGCACTTGGACAAAGTACATCAACTATTCTCCTCCTGCCTCTCAAAATCTATTTTTTTTCACTGTACCAATAAATTATAGATATGAAGCTTTACTTTGGAAAATAATTTGCAAATCGAAGACATTGTGCAATTATCATCATATGCTGTTTGGGTTTATTTCTTGGCTATAATCAAATTAACAATAATGCTGAAGTTTGCAACTCTGAAACGCAAGGAAGCACTTTTCTCTAAATTGATAAAAATGTTTTTGCTACTTTTCTTCAACTTGCTCAAAATATTTTTACCATTTTTTATCTGAATTGCTATTTTATACATTGGTATTTTTATATTTTTGCTATTTTTTTTAATTGCTCAAATTATTTTTGCTGTTTTCTTTTTCAATTGCTAAAATTATTATTGCCTTTTTTCCAAACTGCCAAAAATATCAATCCTATTATCTCCCAAATCCTGAATTTTTTCCTTTGTTTCCAAATTGCTAAAAATATTGTTCTTACCACAATAATTTTCTTCGTAGTATTTCTGTATAAAAATATAACGTGGAGAATAATTTAATACCTATTCAATAAAAATATAATTCCTTTCAACATTGTGCGATTTTTTCCGCGATATATAATTATCATTATATTATAACAAATTTTGAAAATTTATACTTTGTATATATTACTATTTATTTTCTCTATGTGTGATAAGTGTGTATATAATGGGTCAGGGGGGGGGGGAGGGGTTGATATATACAATATAAATTTGTGTGCGAGGGATTTATATATATATATATATATATATATATATATATATATATATATATATATAGAATATATTTTCTCGGCGAGGGCGCGAGCGCTGCAAGGAGTCGCGCATGACAGGGCTTCGTCGTTTTTCCTCCCTTATTTCGCGTTGAACCCGTGGGGTGAGTCTCTGGTAAGACGGGGGTGGCAGCATGGCCGCTCGCTCACCCGGGACTCCGCCCTCGAGTCGACGGCTCTCGTAGGGGGAATGCGAGACGGAGAAGACGACGTCGACGACGACGACGACGACGAAGGCGAGTGTAGGTGAGACGGAACTTGCGATACCCAACGCCATAACCGCGTACGGCGATCGCATTATACTCAAAGAACGAGTGCGTCGTCGCCGCGTCCTCGAAAAACCGACAAAAACGGCATGGTTTTTGATTTTCGAAATTTATCACGTTTTTTTAGTTTAAATAATTTTTTAACGGACTTTTTTTCAACGCGGGCTTTCTTTTTTGGTTATTTATTTTTATTAGGGTGTCGAGGGTTTTTTTTGTGAAGGAAAACAAGTTGCAAATGATTTTTAATTTTTTTAGAACTTTGATTTTGTTCAAAAGGACATTTTAGAATTTTTTAGTCGTTTAACGAATTTTTTTTAAATTTTGTAGACGTTACAAATGAAATTTGATTTTTGAAGACCTTAAAAAATAAATGTTGAACTTGAAAAAAATGAATTTTGTAGACCTTCGTAAAAAAAGTTTGAATTTCGTAAACTTCTCAAACGAAAGATACAAAAAAATCAACTCGTTTTGTCCTCAGCCTCCTGATTTATTCGTTTCCTTCTATTTAAAAAACTGCCACAACATAATAATAATAAATATATGAAAAAAAATATCTTTCCTAATCAAATTCTTACAAATCAATGTTTGAATGAAATTCAATCACAGTTCTTTTAAAATAAAAAAAAACCGAGTTCTATTTTGCAGGCTTTTTTAAAGACGTAAATTTGTTTATCGGAATTTTCAACCAATAATTTTTTAAAAATATTTATTATTAATAGATGAGTACATTGTTTCCAAAAATGAAAGAAAACGAGTAAAATACTAAAAACAAAATTGTTGTACTCCAAATTATTTCTCGAGACATTTCGTGGCTAAACATTTTTTACGAAGATTGTTATTATTCAATTTTTACCTTGATATTTCGTAGGATCTTTCCGAGTTCCATTCACCACGTTGCTCTGTCACTGATGACGACAAATATCCACTAAATCGCCCAAAAAAAAGTCGAATATTCCATCGAACTATTCGATTTCGAAAAATTCAACTCGAATTCCGCCGAACAAAAACAACAAAAAAAACTTCTTTTCCCAAGCTTCCTATGTTCGTTTCCCAAAAACAATTTTCGATAAAAAAAAAACATTAATCAAATAATTGATTGAAAAATTGAATAAATTTAATTATTAAAATCCCTTTTATTTATCGTTGAATAAAATTTCGTAAAAAATTAAAAACAGCCCTTATAAAAGGTCAAAAAAGTTTATCAGGAAGTACGAAAAAAATAAAATTTCACGTTAGAAGCGCCGAGGAGATCGTAGAGCGAGGCAATGAGTTCGAGACGAAATAGCAAACTGACCGGAATCGTTCGGACAATATTCCGAAACTGTCCGTAACTCGTTTATCCGTTTCCCCTCTTCCTCTTAACTGCCGGTGGAGTGAAAAAAGGGAGACGGAAAAAAAATTAAAAAAAAAAACAAAAACGAAGAAAGAAAAAAAAAGCGAACGTATGAGTACCCCACCCCCCTTGCGCGAAGTGACCACCCCACCGCGAGTGACCGGTGGTGGACCCTGCATTGGCCAGCCGATGTGGGAAAGAAAACCAGTTCGGCCTGTCCTACGACCTACAAACGAAAAGAGAAAGGGCGGGAAGGGCGGGGGGGGGGGGGGAGGGGAGAAGGGTGAGTTTTTCGAACGATGCCCATCGCCGAAGAAAACGAGGCGAAGAAGATCGTCAAACTTCGAAAACTCGGACATCCCTGAACTTATCCCTTGAAAAAGGGCAAGGGAAGGGCCAGAAAAGGGCTCGGAGTGGGGGAAAAAGAACGAAAAAGAAGAAGACAACGATAGTTGGTTTCTTTTTTTGTTTATTTTTATCTTCGAAAGATTCGAGGGCGCGAAAGGAAAAACCTGTTCCGGGTCGAAGGGACTCGAGTGACCCGGATAAGGGTCACTACTAAAGCAGCAGCCCTTCCTCACCGCAAAACCCTTTGCCCTCCTTACGGTGGGAAAAACACGATACTCTTGTTCGTTTGACCCAAAAATAATGAAAATCCAATTATTTTTTTGGAATTATGTCACGTGGGTAAAAAATTTTGCTTGGATTCTCATTTTTTGGGGGATTTGAGGGATTGAGCTTATGGACGATAAATTTATTAGGGCTGTTTCGAAAATTGTTTTTTTGGAGCTGAAATTATTGAAAAATTGTTTGGGTTTTTGTTTTTTGAGCTGGTTGATTTTTACTGAGCAAATTCATAATTTTTTTTTATTTCGTAATTGCGGAAGGCTCTTTTGAAAAAAAGGAGTTCTTTCGAAAATTTTGTTTAAAGTACTCAGAAAATTGATGTTAATATTCATGGTAATATTTCACGAAAAATCTTCCACGTAGTTACAATATTCCGAAACGTAAATACTTTTTTCATTACTAAGATAATTAAGGCTTTATCAGATGAAAAAAAACTTCAATGAGGCAATTGTGGAGTGATAAGTCTAGACCATGTCGTACGTGCTTAGCTTTAAAAATAGGTTTAAATAAAATTTACAATAAATAATCAATCGAAAATGATAATTTTATTGATACATTCAGATAATCTTAATATTATAAACAATTATCTAAAACTTTAATATAAATTTTGTTTTAAGTTTTCCAGTGATGGCTGATTCCTTTATTGTTCAAATTAATATTATATTTCAGTATGAAGTCACTTTATACCAATTTCACTTCTAGGATATAACGGTATGGAAAAAAGTTAAAAATATATAAATTTTCTCATAATAAAAAGAATTATGCTTCATCGAAGTAATTTTGAAATAAATAAATGATTTATTGCTCGATAAGTTCTTTCTCGAATTACATCTTATCAATATTGAATTTAATAAAATAACCATTTTTAAAATTTTCATAATATTAAATAATATTAAATAATCTTAAATTTGTACTTATTTCATTTTATTTGAAATAAATCATTAATTATTACTCCATAACAAATTCCAAGTTTTCAAATTTACATAATATCTTTCATTTTAATTAATTATCTTAATTATCTAGGTTACCCTTATATTTAAATTTTGTTTAAACTTTTTTTATGATTGAAATAAAAATTTTCAAAAAATTGGACGCTAAATTCCGGAATTCGAGGACGAGAATGTCTACCGGCGTCGTCCCGACTAGGAAACGCGATACGAGGGGAATTTTGATCGAAAACACGCGCGGGACGATCCACAAGAAAGACCGGATTTCTCCGCGCGGTCTCGGCCGGCAGCTTTCCAACCAGTTTCGTTGTATCGCAAATGCCGCTATACCGGCGTTATTGTTGTTGCAGAAGTGAGATGCGGGTCGGGAGTGTGTGGCCGCGGGATTTGTTGCGGCTCCCGTTCACTCCCGCGTTTGTAACGTCCAGTTAGACCAGTTTCCCCCGTACGCATATTCCAGGACAGGACAATGTCCAGTTCTCTTGGTTGACTGCATCTCGTTACGTATACGAGAAACGTAGATTTTGAATACGTTTTATGTACGAGGGTTTGGATATCGGCACACCCGGCCGTTTCGAGGTTAAGTTTAAAATTTTTTTTTTTATTTTTGAATAATTTTTTCAAAGGTAAATTCCAAAAATTAATTTATGGTACAATATTAATAATCAAAAATGATCGGTAAACCAAAATCAAATTTAATAATAAAAAAAAATCAATAAACCACAATCAAATTTAATAATAAAAAAAAATCAAGAAACCAAAATCAAATTTAATAATAAAAAGAAATCAATAAACCAAAATCAAATTCAATAATCAAGAACAAACAATAAACCAAAATCTGAATCGATAACCGAGAAAAATGAGAAAACAACAATTTAATTTCTCGACAATGAATTTTGAACTAATGCTGATTTTCAAGAATGATATTTGATATTTTTAATTAATTTGAAACAAAAAGAATTTATTTGACATTCATAACTGATAATCAAAAATTAATTTTACATTCAGAATCGATTTTCCAGAAATCTTTCAAAATTCTAATGTATTTTTCCAAAAATCATTCGGAATTCAAAGATAACGTTTAAAAAAATTAATTTAATATTCACAATTCATTTTAAAAAATCATTCCGAATTGAAACTCAATTCTCTAAAAATAAATTCGGAGCTCCAAGTTAATTTAAAAGACAGAATTTCAAATCGAAAATTAACTTTCAACATGGTGATCTGAAATAAAAAGTTGATTTCTACAAAATCAATTCGAAATTCGATTATAATCTTGCAAAAAAAGTCATAAGGGTCCTCAAAATTCAGTGGCTCAAAAATCAGCCTTCCTCACATCCCACATCGTCTCTGCAATCTTGGAAGACACGAGATTTGAAACGGCAGATGGGAATCTCGAAAAGCGTCTCAGAGTGTGAGGAATAAAGGTTTGGGTAATATGTGGCTGTGGAAGGGCAACAGAAGGAGAGGCTCGTTTAAACGTCCCCGTAACTCGACCCAAAATTTATTTTTTTATTCAAATGTCTCGCTACGTCACAAACGCCGACTCGAATTATTTATAGTCTCCAAGAAAGAATCGACAAAGGGACATAAGGAGGATTCTCCCTTCAGCCTTGCCCTTCGTCGTACCCTTCGAAATATCAGGGCCCGGAATAAGCATAAATTTGAATTGTCGAATAAATCTTGAATTTCTTCGAATTTTCCATTCAAAGAATTCAAGAATTCCACCCCCCCCCCCCTTTGTGTCCTTTGGACGAAAATCGTTTTTTTTTTTGGGGTCTAATCTCGTTTACGATTACAGAAGAAGCGAAGAAAAAAAAAGATTCTATTTTTCGACCTTGAGCGAGGAGGAAAAAAAACGGTAATTGAAGAGAAAAAAGAAATAAAAAAATTGGCTCGAAAGTATCGCGGCAAGGGGGGTGGAAGTAGTGGGGTTGCCTGGAGGGTAAGTGTGAACACACCCTCTCCTCTTCTTTTCTTTGAACGGCGCATTAGCTGAGGAGCAACGGGGCTCGGACAACAATGTCACTCGTGTGCGGTCAGTTGGCCATTAATAAGCAATTATTCGTCACCTCATTAGGCAACACCTCGAACGCGTAAGATTTTGCGTCTGTGACAAAGGGCGTCCCGAGAGAGGCCCAACGGGGCCACGAAAAAGAGCGGGCCACAAAGAAAAGCTGGAAAGTCTCTCTCTCTCTCCCTCTCTCTCATTATTTTTAATATCTTTATTATTATTACTGTTATTATTACTATTATGATCGTCTTTTTTTATCATATCGTAATATTACTATCATTATATATTTCACATTAAAAAAACCACATATAAAATATTTAATAATATATTATTTATTGACTTACGTAATTTGGTTTACAGCAAGCAAATAATAGAAATAATTATAATGATAATTATTATGAGAATTATGATTCTATAGCGCTTATTTTATTTTTGTTTATTTTGTTTTACAAATTCGTTGTATTTTTGGCTCGTAGTTGATCCAAAGCATAAACAAATCATATTTATCATTCGCTCTCTCCCTCCTTCTTATTCATAATCGTTAATATCTCTATTATTATATCATAATATTATTATCATTATATTTGTAGCGTTAAAAAAATCATATATATATCAATAATAAATTACTTATTTACTTACGTAATTTAGTTTTCAGTAAATAATAATAATAATATAATATTTACTGATTATTTATTTTTGCCCAATAAGCAAATAATAAAAATAATAATAATTGTAATATCATTATTACGATTACATAGCGTTTATTTTATTTTTATTTATTTTGTTTTACAAATTTGTTGTATCTGTTGTTTCGTAGTTGATCCAAGGCATTAATAAAACATAATTATCATTTTCCCTCTCTCTCTCTTATTCTGGTAGGGTCGTCAGAGAAAAATAAGTAAAGAGAGAAAAAATAATAAAAAAAAGAGGCAAGATGAAACGAGGTTGACGAAAATCATAGGAATACTCGGTTGGGGTGCCAGGATTGGGAAACACACCGACAGGAAGGACTTTGTGTGTACACGCACCCGTTTGCGTGAAGATTCGTCGTTCGTTCAATGAAAGTTTCCATTAGAGGCGATCCGATCGCCCGAGGCGAGCTTTACACGAGCCGAGGCTGAACCCCTCGGTCCATCGTGTCCGGTCATCGTGCTGGACACTGGTCACACGCACTCTCTCTCTCGCTGCTGGCCCTCGCTTTGTTCAACCACCGGTTGTTGGGCTTCGAATCACCAAAGGACAGAGCGACACCGGCTACAATGAGCCTGGACCTTCACCTATCCTCCGGGCTCTTGTTACCGTTCTACATCCTGTCGAAAAGCTGCCAGAAGCCGCGTGACGCCTGGCTACTTCGTTCACGACAGATCGGAAAGGAGGTCGAAAATAATTGACCATTTTTCTTAAAGACGAAATAAAAAAAGTTCGATCGCGTTTTTGGATTCTTTAATAATGACAATTTGTAGGCATTTCTTAATTCATTGCTTTTTAAAGCTGGTTTTTAATTTTGGCGATCGGAAGAAAATGTTATGATTTTTTAGAAATTGTAATGATTTTTTAAATGATTTTTAGCAATTTTAATGATTTTTAAATGATTTTTAGAAATATTAATGATTTTTTAATGAGATTAGGTATTAATTGACGATTTTTATGAAATACGAAATACGAAATGGTCGATTATGTTTTTTTATTCCATTTTTTTTGAATTTGTAGGGTTTTCTTAATTCATTGATGATTCAGTGCTTTTTAAAGCTGGATTCTTATTTTGGCGATCGAAAGAAAAGTTGATGGTCTTTTTGATGATTTTTCTTATTGAGATTAGGAATTAGTTGATGATTTTTCTTTAATACGAAATAAGAAATGGTCGTTTATGTTTTTAGATTCTTTCCTGATCACGATTTGTGAGGTTTCTTACTTCATTACTGATTCAGAGCTTATTAAAGCTGGATTCTACGTTGGATACTCGAATGAAAACTTTATGATTTTTTAATGAGTTTTCGAAATTTTCATGATTTCTTTATGAGATTAGGAAGTTGGATATTGATTTGGGGTTTATTAGACTTAATAAATACATTATTGAAATACATTAAAACAAATTTCATTATAAATTTTATGCACTTTTAACATACCGAAACACTATTCTAATAATAATTATATATTTAATTAATAAAAAATAATAATAATAATAACAATAATAATAGGAATGACAATGATAACTAAATATATAATTCTGACAATAATGGCTGACAATAATGATATTAATCAATACTAACGAAAATAACAAATTGTGATAATTGTGAGAACTACGAAACACGAGCTATTCCCTGCTAAACCCAAACGGAAATATACAATAAACAAATACATTCATAAAAACCTATAATACAAAATAAAGAATAAAAAAAATGAAGAGGGAGAGAGAGAGAGGAAGAAAGATAGACGAAGTCTGAGGAAAGCTTCGTAGGAATAGAGGCTTGGTAGAAGGGGGATGTTTGAGGGGGTGGATGATGGGAAAGATGGGCTGGGCCACGCAGCTCCAGGAGAGAAAAGCAGAAGCATAGTGGGCGCATGCGAGGAGCAGTCGCCGACGCATATAAGTAAAGTTTGTTCGCAACTTATAATAGGGACGCCTGGCATCGCGACCCCCCATTTTCCAACCCCCAACCACCCCCTTCCCTCAGCCAACTCTGAGTCTTCCCTGATCCCTCTTTCTCCTTCAGTTTTCCATCTCTCTCTCTCTCTCTCTTTCCCTCTTAAAGCTTCGCCTCATCCTCAACCTACACCATCCTCATCCTACACCATCCCTTGGAAGGATGGGGTACAAGGCTTGAGGTTGGGTTACTCCGGTAGCGACAGACGAACTTGCACGGTAATAGACCATGCAGGTGCAATCTACGGTGGAAAGCAAATTGCAAAGAGAGTGAGAGAGATTCGGATGAAGAAAGCGAAGGATGAGGGGTTGAGGGGGTGGAAGGAGATACGTCGAATTGCCCGTGGAAAAGGGAGTGAGAAAGAGAGGAGTCGATACCAGAGTTAGGAGGATAAAACGAGATCCAACAGCGAGTAGAACCTGGATAAGGAACGCCGGAAGTTCAACGGTGGCTTCGGGGGAGGCATGGAAACGTCCTTCGTCGTCTTGCTTATTCCTAGGCAGTATAAGTACCCGGGCTTAATTTCCGGGCTCTTCGATGATTTTTCACTCATCCGTGACGATTGCCAACTGCCTTTCGACGGATGTTGGCTGATCCTGTTTTTGGAACGGATGGGGGTGGCCTGGGCACCTGGAAATTAGAGGCTTTCGGAGGAGGCTTATTCTTGACAGGTATTGAGGATCCATTCATTCCCTCATCGAGTAAGATGCGAAATGATCGTCTAGAGATTGTCAGACATGGTAATTCATGATGATAGCTGATCGTGACGTTTTGGAGTCAAATAGGTAATTTGCTGGATCAACTTGGAATATCGTTGAGGTTGCTTCTCATAGTCAGCAGAATTATTTTTTAAGATCGTGTGGTTTGATCGGTTGGAAAGACTGGTGAAATGGCAGAGTGGAGGAGAGAGTTGTACCAGGCTGGAAAGATACCGAAATGGTAGATGTTGTCTTCTGGAGGATCAGGGAAATGTTCCCCAAAGAAAATCCTACTCGATGGTATATTCATGTCGTACTGATGATCCAAATATCATCCTTCAACTTCCTTGATAGTAGGAAAATCTTAGAACTTCCTGGGTATTTGTGAAGAGTAATGAGTGCAATCGATGGATCAGGTGATTCGAAAGAATGCTTGAAATTATCCACAATCAATTGCCAAAACAATTTTTCAAGCTCATTGTCACAGCTGGCGCAGAAGGATCATACTGATCACTTTGACACTTCCGGAATGGTAGTTGGATCGAAGAAGGACACTAGAACAACCTATCAGGGCAATTGAAGAGGAATCCACCAGGAAGTTGTTGCTTTCCATGGTAGTAAAGTTTATCCAGGTTTCAATTGGTCTTCTAGGCTTCTCTAGCTACTACCTTCAACCTGATAATCCTTCGGTACCCCAAATTAGCTGAAGGTTAGTAAACAATAGAAAACAGTTTTTCCATCACTTCGACTGCTTTATTCTCTACCATTGCGTAGCAACAAACACTTCCAAAGTTATCTTCACAACTGGCTCCCAGAAACTGCATCAGTGGACGATCCATCTGGTGATTTTTTTTCAAACTACGGAAGTACGAATTCTTAGGGTTGAAAGGGTGGAGTTTTGTTGAGGCGGGGTTAGGATGTGTTCTGGGACAAAAAAAGGGAGTTTCTAGAGCCGAAGAATGGCGGCGCCCCTTTAGGGTTGCACTATGACCATATGGGCAGGTCCTTCCTGACGGCAGTGCACAGCTAAGGGCTGGATCACGAAAAAGGGTTGCAAATCAATCCAGAGGTTCCCAACCCTTGAAGCAATTGAAAAAGGAAGGTCTGCCTTTTGGAATGTCTTCATTCATATACCGGGTGTCCATTTTTCCAGCCCCAACTTTCCGCATCACGAAAAACGGTTGCAAATCAATCCAGAGGTTCCCAACCTTTGAAGCAATTGAAAAAGGGAAGTCTGCCCTTTGGAATGTCTTCATTCATATACCGGGTGTCCATTTTTTCAGCCCCAATTTTCTCCTCTGTAAAATGACTTTCTGCCAGCTTCTTTTCTACGTTGTACACCAATCGAGAGTTCATTTCGTTCAACTTTTCACCCTCGTCTGGGAATAACGATGATTTCATATTCCCAGCCCGTCTCGGGTACGGACGGAAAAGTTGGCGGTTACGTACTCGAAAGTTATAACGATCCGGGTGGTAATCGTAAAACTGGCCTGCTGTCCCGGCACTTAAATGCTCCTTCGCTTCGCCTTGCGAACAACCCCTTCGAGTCTCCATCGTTCCACGTCACCGACCGATTTTCCCTCATGAATAGATCATATATATGGAAACCTCGAAACCTCAATTGTTGATAAAAATAACGAAATATCTCGTTATAATAAAAATAATAATATTAAACGCTCGAATCGACGCAGGTTTTCCGTAGTTTCCCTCTGCCCAAAAAAAAATCGAACACGGTAATGCATTAGGAAAACCGGATATTTTAGCGGGTTTAGCGGATATTTTGCGGAATCATGCAATAACATAAAAAATTAATAAAATTGATTTATCAAAGTCACGTGTTTCGAAAATTAATTTAATTTAGTTTAATTGGTAAATTAATTGAATAGGATAATTAAAGTTACTTTGATTCCTCTTCTCAGAAATAAACTAGAAAGCGCTTATTTTTCTAATTACGAAACGACCTATTTTTTCCAGTCATTAAAAGTCTGGGAAAAAGCCAATACAAGGATCGGTTACCGCGTTCAATTTTCCTTTTCTTTCAGTGATTCGGAAACTTCTTGGAAACAATGAATGCTCGTATCGACGCGGGCTTTTCCGTAGTTTCCCTGTGCCCTCGAGAAAATCAAGGAGGCGGTGACGTCACAATGGTGCTTCGAAAATTATTCGGATAAGATTGTAAAAGTACTTTTTATTGAATTTCCTTCGAACAAAAAAAAATAAAAGAATTTTCGAAATAAAAAAGGAAAAAACAGTATTTTTATGTTAGAAATCGATCGTAGTTGAAAAAAAATTGAGAAGTGATTCGAAAATTATAAATTGATAGATGACGAATCAATGAGCATGGTGACTGCTTTTTTGACTGCGGATGGTGTTTTTTTTTGTTTTTCGAATTTTAAAAGTGAATTCAAAAGTCCGCTGAAAATTGGCGCGCAGGCTACGTCAGGGATCGTCCTTACCACTGTAGACATCAGAGGGTAGTTATTCACGACCCTTGCTAACGGCTTCAACGGGTTCGCGGTAGATGGCGCTGGCGAAATATTCCGGAAAAAGTACCGAAGAGTTTTTCATGAACGACGGGAGAGGTCGGGTCGCTCGGCAAACAAAAAGTTCACGGGGTGGCAAACGAGGGGTGGTTTTCCTCACCCTACCGCCCCTAGGGTCGAAACTTTTTTTTTCTCTTCTTTAGAACAAACAAGAGCCCTGCGCGTTTTTGCTGGCATAAAACCACTCGAGGGGTCAAGTTAACCACCCGAAACGCTTTTTTTTCCTGTTTTTATTTCTGCACAGAATCTAAGTTTGTTTTTTTATGTAACCCGTTAATGCAGTCCCGCCTTCACGAAGTTAATTGCTTCGAGCGGAAAAAAATGGAAAGCGCTTTTCTTGATAGTTATCTAATTAAAAAAAAACTGCAATTAAATTTTTTTAATATAAAAGCGATTACATATTTTTCCGCGAAATTATTTTTCAATTATTATTATATTACGTAATTAATTTAAAGATTTTATAACCGTGCACATTTATTTTAGAACCTTGTAACATTAACAAGAAATTATAAAAAGTATTACATTATTATTCGAATAATTATATATTGTAGTAATGTAAAATAATTTTAGTACAAATTTTATTGTTAAATCAGTATGGGAATACAAAATTATGTTAGACATAGTGTAATATCATTAAATTGTTGTAAAAATCTTACAACATTAGAAAATGATATTCACAATGTTGTAAGCTTGAAAAACAATGCTGAGCACATTACGGTATTATAATATTATTTTCAAAAGAGTATAAAATCGTTAAACGATTACAAATTTTTTTAATAACAATACATGATTATTATAGAAATATTATAACACAAGACGATATTCGTACACAAATTAAAACGTTATGAAATAATGTTAAACTTGTTATTATATTTAAAAAGAAGTTTGAAAACATCGTAGAAAAATTAAAAAAAATTGAAATATTATAAAATGGCTCCAAAAATGAAAAGTACTTCTAAACGCATACAGAAATCTTCAAAATTACTTTTCAAGAATCAATTTTCAAAAAATCGCGATATAATGAAACGTCGGAACGAAAAAAGTGTTGCGATCGAATTGAACGTCGCGGTAACCCGAAATCTTGTACGAGTGATTATTTATTATCTTAAGTATGATCACGAGGGTGTCTGGGAGGAGCATTCTTATCAAAGAAATTGCAAAGCGGTCCGGCATAGGCGATAACGCTGGTCGGGGAACGAAAGTTATTAAAATTCAGATTGAGCTATATATACACAAAATATATATGTATACATATTAATAAGAAACGGTCGGATCGTTGAATTCGGTCATCACTGTATTTCTGGACGAATTTAACAACCCTCGAGAAATTTTCTCGCCTGAGGGCACGAAACAGAAAGGATCCTTGCATTCGTGCAGGGGTTTAAAGATGGAAAGTGGACGAGAGAGAAAGAGGAGGAGGAGAGAGAAAAAGAGAGAGAAAAAGACAGAGGGGATAAGGGAGGGAAAAAGAGAGACGATGCAGTTTCAAGGAAAACCGAAATAAGTAGAGTCTAGCTACAGGCCAGACTTAATCAAGCGAGCGAACTGTACTCTAATTTAAAATTCTTCCTGAAATCAAACTCGTCCTGAATTTTTTATTATCAGTGAATTTTCCTCGCAAAAAAAAAGCAAGAAAAATTTTAAGTCGAAATAACGTTTCCTTGATAGTGCGAAAAATCCTTTTAAGGTGGTCGTGGTGAAGGTTCGTGGGAAGGAAGGTGTACAGGATGACAGGACGAAGCTGCATATACGCACGTGAGATTGAGGCAACCGAGGCGAAATAACGCGGTGAGCTGAATATACCGTGCGAGGCTTGCAACATCCTCTTCACCTCTAGCTCGTGCAATCGCAAACGTCAGCAGGAGAACAGCCGTTGTGCAAAGCCAGAGACATCGACCTCGACCACCACGAAAAGTACAGTTTTCTACTTTTTTTTATTCAAATGTTTCAAGATTTCTTTCAAATATTTCAAATTTCAATTTCAATTTTTCAAATATTTCAAGATTTTTTTTAAAATTTTTTCAAGATTTTCTTTACGGGATTCTCGTTACGAATTTTTGGGGATTTTTGGAATCTAGCTTCTTACTTTCGTTTTTGATTTTTTGTACTTAGAGATTTTTAGGCTTTGAAATACAATCTTGGAAAACTCAAACCCAAAACAGTCACTTTTTAATACAAACGTGAGAATTTTGTTATTTCTTTGAAATCAATTTTTTCCATCGTCCCTGCAGAACCCAAACAAACCCAAACCACTCATGTTTCAATAGGAAATATTAAATGTAATAGTTATTAATAATTATAAAAAATAGTAGTTAATAATAAATACATTTTTAATAGGACTTTTGTTACTTTTTTTTCAGTTAATTTTTTCCATCGTTCCTGAAGAACCCCAACAAACCCAAACCACTCATTCTTTAATATGAATATCAGGGTTTAATTATTTCTTCGAAATAATGTTTTCCACCGTCCTTAGAGAACCCAAACAACTCCAACCCCTATTTTTTCAGTACAAATGTTCGACTCTTCTTATTTCTTCCAAATTCATTTTTTGGTAGAATCTCAAGATTTCCTTCGATCAAAGTTCACACAAGTCACAAACTTTGCAAATTTCCATTCAGTTTCGTAATACTTTAAAAAACTAAAAACACATGTGTGAAGCATTTCTGAATTCGACTGCCACGTGGAGTCTCCGGTTAATTTCTTTTAGTCGCCGGACGATCCAAGGGCAAAATTTCGGGAGTCCACCATGAGCCGAGGGTGAAGAGGTATACAAGGCTTGGCACCAGCATCGCCATCAACCCCATTAAGCCTCGGAAGATTAATTATGCCAGAGAGCTCCAAGGAGAGCCACTCACTGATTACTTTGGGAATTTTCCTTGCGCGAGCCCTTCTTTCCCATCTTCGACGTCCTGCCACTACCCTCCTCCCCCTGCACCCCAGAAGATTCGAAAGAGTCGCCCTTCCTCTCCCAAATGACATTGTTCGACGAAGGGTGAGGTTCGAATTTGAATTCGTCACCATCCCTACTCGGCAGTTTTCTCGAGCTACTTCGTCATCCGTTCCATCCAGATTTCGTCTTCTCATCGATATTAAGAAGGGGGTTTGATATACCACGACTTTGAGTTTGGTAAAACTGTCCCTCTACTACCGGAAAGATAGGGTTATGATTTAGGGTGAAAAATTCAAAGTGGTTGGCAAAGATAACGAGCGATAAAAAAATGTGGAATTATAGGTTTTTACTTGTAGGTTGGATATTTATTCACCCTTCGTCATATCAGTCGTTGGTGTATCCTTCACCCTTTGGGTTCCAGGGTGACCAATCATCCCTTATTTGATGCTGAAAAATTTGGTAGCTTTCGAGGACCAGGAAGCACTACGAGGCAATCTCAAAGCAGGCTTTTTCTTTCCTGTAACCATCGTTTAATCCTTCGCCTCGTCATGCCCAAAAGGGCGTTTATCCAGCAGGCTTTGTTGGCCTAACGATAAATTTAAAGCGCACTGAAGAACGTTGCGTTTTTTTTCGAAAATCTTCGCCTTCAAACTCGTGCGAAATAATCAAAGAAAAAAAAATTTTCTAATCGCTGAGAAAAATTAATTACGTGTCCGAATGTTTATCTCATTGATTTTTTCCACCCCTTTAAAACGATGGTGCCGAGACTGATAAGGAGGACTAAGATAACGAAATTGTTCCGCAGACTCGTAGGCTAGTCAGAGGTAACCGGAGCTGTGGATTCGTAGGGGAAGCTTGATTGCGCCAAGGGGTATAAAGGGGGGTAAGTAAAAAGAGGGAAAAAGGATGGAAAATCATTCCGGGAGTCTCGGAAACGACGAAAATCGTGAGAAAGGAAAAAGGCGCGTTTGGGCGAAGGGCAAGCTAAGTACATACAGCGAGGGGGTTGATACCGCCGTGTAAACTCGGAGGAAAAAAGGGTGGAAGAGCCAAAAGGGGATTGGGGGGTGGGAAAGGGTTTCTCCGCTCTCAGGGGGGGAGGGGAAGGCTGCGAGGGAGATTCAGGGAAGATGGCGATGAAAGGGGGTGCTGGGGTTTCAGCCCGAGTGAGAAAGAACTCTCGTTCAACCCCTCCCTCTTCATGGGGTGGGAGAAAAAGGGTGGAAAATAAATTGAAAGCAAAATTGTACTCGCACAAGGAAAATGGAATTATACCTCGACTCCTCGCGCGCTGTTTCAACGAGATACGCGAACTCGAAGACCAAGAAGGAAAGAGAAAACGTCCGAGAAACCCCTCCAGAGGGAAATGCCTCGAAGAAGAAGAAAAAGGATAAGACGAAAGAACCGAGGAGACGAAGAATGGGAAGAGGGATTTTCGGGCGGCGGGGTGATGAGGGACGAAAGAGAAATGTTGTAGAAACGTATAGAAACGAAGTCCCGACCGGAGGCTTGAGAATAACCGGCGGAGGTGGACTTCGTGGAGGAGGGTTGGGGTCTGAGAGTCGAGGGTGGTCGCGGATCCTCGGCCACCCTGCGAACCGTTCCAAAGTCGCGGTTCCCTGCTCCTGATGTTTTCGGGATAAAACGATCCGTCTCCCAGCCTTTTACTTTATTTTCTTTTTTTATTTTCTTCTTTTTCTTTTTTTTTTTTGCTTTCATTTCAATCCTTGATTCACCGTAATAATATCTGATAAATGTACTCGAGGGTTTCAACGTTGCCACCGGAATAAATTCAAAGAACGTTTCCACGAATGATTCCCAGTCGCGAAACTCGATGCCCCCATCCATTCCATTTCCCTCGACCACGTCTATTTTCATCGCCGCCAACGGCCTTCACTTTAACGTCAGATCTTGATTGATGCCGAACCCACCTCAACCGTCGTCCTTCTTGGTCCCACTCGACGAGACCGATTTACCAAAAGTGCATACTTTTTTTCACGCTTTTGACCACGAATATCTATTTTTGATTGAACTTCGTTTCGTTGGTATCTCCGTTGGGTTAAAATGTTGAAAAATTTATGAGACAATTAAAATGAAGTGTTCGGAGATCAAATATGAAATATGCAGTTGATGCTATATATATATATATATATATATATATATATATATATATATATATATATATATAGAGAGAGAGAGAGAGAGAGAGAGAGAGAGCAAAACTGATTTCATTTTAATAACAATACGATGTCCATGTATCAATCATTTTATCACTTTTAATTTTAATTTTTCAAATCCATATATAATTGACGATATTTCTGCTATTAAAAATAATGAATATGCGCCCATTATTTTCACATCAGAATAAAGAAAAAGAAAAATAGAATAACTCAAAAATAATAAGTACACGAAACGAGCTTCAATTAATTAAATAATTATAATTGAATAATTAAAAAAATTAAAATAACTGTAATGAATAATTCATTTGATTATAAATATATTTTTATCCTGATATTAAAATAAATCGTGCATCCTAAAATCGTTTGGGATATGAGATAGTACGGAATTTCCTTAAACAGTCTATCGAAGTATGTAAAAGAATTTTGGAAAAAAAACTTTATTAGAAGAAAAAAAAGAAAATCGATTCTTCCGAATTGATGCATCCTGTCCATTTTGACACAGTACAGTTTTTTGGAAACAGGATATGGAAGTATGTGTGAAAATATTTAGATTTTTCCAGGCGCGAAAAAAAAATCTAGTATGGTCTATCCGCGTCAGTCCGATCAGTCGTTGAAGCTATCAGAAATGGTTTCGGACTCCATTGTGCCTGAGCTCGAAGAAATTCGGTAAGAGTTGGGTCGCGGGTGGTACCCGAGAATTAGGAGGGTGAAAAGTGGCGCTGCCCTCGCATACACATTTCCCTCGAAGCTGCCGTTTCGTACGGGAGTCCAAGGGTTGGTCGTTGGATGAAAGACGAGGGAGCTGTACGTCTTTCTCCCCGCCCTCTTGTCCTAGGAGCACCGAGAGATCCTGAAGAACCAAAGGAAACCCCTCCAGTTTCGAGATATTTTCTTCCGGCTCCTGGAAAATTAAGAAAAA